>CAKAOI010034123.1:0-35057 GCA_916701655.1 Sebastiscus albofasciatus | reverse complement strand
GCCCCGGCTAAGTGCATGAGTGAGTAAATGTTGCAACCATGTGATTTAGCTGAGGCCGTCCCAGTCCACATCAAGATTACTGACATCAGAGGTAAAGTGAACTTGAGAGGCGAGCAGCTCTCCAAAACTGCAAATAAATCCCCCGTTATCAGCCTCACTTTAAAACCCAGTCTGGTCTTAATGTGGAATTTGGACGCAGAATAAAGTTTGTGTATGAGTTTCTCATCCCTGTTATTTAACTACAGAGAAAGAGAGAGAGAGAGAGAGAGAGAGAGGAAGAGATGTAGAAGAGATGAGCATCTGAATGAGGTCAATGTTCCTGATGTTTTGCATGAGTTGCGTGAAATCACAGACAGTGAATGGACACTTACTTTGCAAGTTTGGTTTACATTCAAATGACCTGAAATTAGGTCACTGGAGGAGGCACTGCTGCGGCTACATGCAGGGATTTAAAGGCAGTGTTTGAGCCATTTTGTCAAAGTATTATCTTATCTTATTCCTTTGGTTTTCAATGAAAGCACATGACAATGTGAAATAACAATAAAAGTCCCATTTAACCCTTCACTAGTAGCAGTCTGCTGGTGGGCCAATCATTAATGAAACCTTAAGAACTTTATCTTAAGTTCTTGTGGAGATCCTAAAGTTTGCAAAGACACCAAATAAGTCAGGTTTGATTTTTTATTTGACCTTTATTTAACCAGGCAAAATCAATTGAGAACCAATTCTCTGATTTTGAGGGAAATGTGGATAAAATGATTCACAAGATATACAGAATATTTCCATTTGTTGGAAAAGTGCAGCCTTAAGAACAGAGTCTTAATGGGAGTCTCTACTTAATGGGAAATAAAAGGCGAAAACTAGATGTTAGGGGGTTAAGATAACTGTAGATTTGACTGTACACACAGAGACACACATGTGGCTTTAAAATGGTCTATAGAGAATAACCCAATTAGTGTTTTAGACATGTGTGCTATTTCTATATAAGAAAATGTATTTCTGAATTATTTAGTGAAACGGTGGGAATATAGATAATGTAATATTCAGTAGACTAATAACTTTTAATATATTAGCTTATTAACCCATTATAACTAATTGATCTTGAGGGATCAATCCATTGCTGCATATTACAGTAAAATATGGTACTTTTTACTCCACTACATTTATCTAACAGTAGTTACTTTTCAGCAGTGGTGGGACGTAGCTAAGTACATTTACTCAAGTACTGAACTTTTTGAGGTAATTGTACTTTACTTGAGTATTTCTATTTTATGCTGTTACTCCACTACATTTATTTTGACAGCTTTAGTTACTTTACATATTAAGATTAATTATACAAAATATAATAAACAAATGAATTATGATTTTATTTTTTATTTCTTTATTTTTTTATTTTTTATTTATTTTTTCTGAAATTAGCTCCACCTTTACCAGCTGCAACATTACAGTGAAGTGATGAACACAATGCATAAATACTTTTAATAAAATAATATATATTATTCTGAAATGGGCCATTCTGCATAATAAGTACATTTACTTTTGGTACTTTGAGTATATTTTGATTCTAACACTTTTATACTTTTACTTAAGTAAAATATTGAATGCAGGACTTAAACTTGAATTTTTTTTTTTTTTTTTTTTAACTATATTAGTATTTTAATATGGCTACTTCCTATTTCTTCCACCACTGCTTTTCAGATTAAGATTTTATATTTAAAAAAGCTTATGAAGTAGTTAAAACTAGCTACAACGTAACCAGCTAAAGTGAGTAAAATACTACTACTATACATACATATATATAACTATATATAACTAATATAACTATATATAACTGATTGCTGTTTGATCTATTTGAACTTATCTTATTTATTTATTTTTATCTTTCTCAGGTTTTTATTTTATTCTATAGAGCTCATTACATATTTTTATAAATATATATTATTGTAAGTCACAGGGGACACTTTTCTGCAGAAAATGTACTTTTACTTTTGAGTAAAGTACATTTTGCTGGTAATACTTATACTTGGGATTTTGAATGCAGGACTTTTACAGGATATTATATATTGTTAGTATAGTAGCAGTATATTGTTTAAATTGTTTATATTGTTGGTTGTTAGTATATTAGTACTATTACTTGAGTAAATGATCTGAGTATTTCTTCCACCACATACATAAATAAAATTGTTCTTGCTTTGCTTTAAAATCTCCTGGTTCTCATCTCAGTTACAGGACGCCACCGTCCTCTAGCAGCGGACTGCTGCACTGCACCATCAGACCCATCCACCAATCAGCTGCATGCATCAGCATACTGAGCTCTCATTGGTCAATTCTTTAGCGGAAGTCAACGTCCTCCCTTTCTATTGGCTCTCCTTCTCGTAACGTGTCGTAAACAGTGAAGTCTGTTTTTCTGACAATAATCCTGAACAAAAACCACAAAAACGTGTTAAATCAACACATAATGAAGCTGTAACGACTTGGAATTGCTTTTGTTTTGAAGAAGGGAAGAAACAATGGAGGTAAGATGATGTGAAGTCTCTCTGACACGGTTTTTAATAGCTTTAAATGTAGCTTTACTAGCTAATGTTAGCCAGCTGTCACAGTCAAAGTCCAGCTGACTGAATAATAAACACTTACAAAGCTCAGTAAAGAAGATAGTTTGTCCTTTTATGTTCCTATGTAGCTGTTTAATGTTACATATTTTCTCTCAGTGTAAGGTACAGCTACAAAACTGGGGTAAAAAAGGTGTAAATTAATGTTTTGACTGTTTTCTCACTTCAACAGAATATTCAAAACCTCCCAATCGACATACAGACCAGCAAGCTTCTGGGTAAGACACACAAATATAACTTGTTGCTGTTAATTCAACATAATGTGCAGTTACTGAAGTAAAAGTACTAATACCACACTGTGAAAATACTCCACTACTAGTTAAAGTCCTGCATTCAAAACCTGACTTAAAGGTACCTATAAGGTCCTATATCAGACTCATTTCCAGGTTCATACTTGTATTACAGCATAAAAAGTAAGGTTCAATTTCCTCAAAAAGTTCAGTGCTTGAGTAAATGTACTCCACTACTGCTGAAAATTGTTAAACAATCTGAGAAGCAGTGGTGAAAGAAATGGGAAGTATAGCAACAATAATATAGTAAAAATACAACAAAAAATATATTTACATATACAATACATGTACAAGATTAGTACAGTACTTGAGTAAATGTACTTGGTTACTTTCCACCACTGCTTATGTATAGGGTCTTATGTTTCTTTTCCACCTACTGTTGCCTTCAACGGATGAATCAAATGATGTCAAAGCCTCAGATATTATGAATGTTGAATCATTGTGTGTCCACAGACTGGCTGCTGGATCGACGTCACTGTAATCTGAAATGGCAGAGCGCAGTGAAAATTATCAGAGAGAAGATCAACGCTTCCATCCAGGACATGCCAGAGAACGAGGAGATCAAGCAGCTTCTCTCCGGCTCCTGTAGGTCCATTATAGTTACAGTTTGCCTTACTTACCGGTTTCGAATTTATCTCACAGCTCCAAAACGACAAATCGTGATCTGTTAGGAAGTCACATTAAGTTAGGATGTATAGCATGACGACATAACTCAAAGGATATAAACAATAAAACAAATTGGCAGAATCATTTCAAACAAACTAACTAAACACTTAGACCATACATTCTTATTGCAGCTTTAGCCTTCAGCTGTAGTAGTATGTGTATTGTTATGTAGTGAAGCGTACTTCCTGTGTAGTAACCGTCTGTCCTGCTCCTCGTCCTCTGTATAAATGCTTATACTTTGTTTTGTTTTCTTGTTTTTATTGACAGACATTCACTACTTTCACTGCTTGAGGATAGTGGAGATACTGAGGGGAACTGAGGCTTCCTCCAAGAACATCTTTGGCAGATATTCATCTCAGAGGATGAAGGTGAGCAGATTCAAACAAGCTGCTGTCGTCTGTCTCGCAGCAGGTCTATCGGAGTTTCTTATTAGTAGCACAAACAAAGTGGTCCGAGGGGATTTCTTTGTGTCATGTTCCTCTGCTCTAAAACTGTCCTAAAATGTTTTGTTGTCACAGGACTGGCAAGAGATTGTGTCCCTTTATGAGGCAGATAATGTCTATCTGGGTAAGTGTAATATCTCTGTGTATATACAGTATCATAGCATGACAACATCTGCATACAGTATTTGATTTATCATTCCTCTGTATTTTATAGAGACAATACCTGTTGTCACTCTAAAAAGATTAGCACTTATTTTTAGTAATAAGTGTAGCAATAATTAAACAAATTACAAGGAATTGGTTAAAAGATGATAACTTCATTAACTCCAAATGGACGGATCTTTTACATGAAATACGTAAAATGGAAAAAATAACCACAAAAATTAGAAATCAAGTTCATACCTTTAAAGAAAGATGGGAAAATGGGTGAGGTATACAAAACACACTATTTCTAATGATCCCCCAGTAATTGGTGTTCTGTATCCTCTGACATGAATTTATCAGCTATCTGTCAACTATATCTTCTGAATGCTGCTGCTCTCTGCATCGTTATTATTATAAAATATAGTGAAACAGCATCCAATTATGGAAACTAAATAATTGCATGTATAGAATTATTTTAATAATAAAAGATGTTTGTGTGTCCCAGCGGAGGTGGCCAGCTTGCTGAGTCGCAACGTGAGCTATGAAGGCCCGGCTCTGAGGAAGCAGCTGGCTAAAGCTCAGCAGCTGCAGCAGGAGCTGAGCAGGCGGGAGGTGGAGTGCCAGAGCTCGGCTGCAGACCTGAGGGAACGCTACTACGTCGCCTGCAAACAGTACGGCATCACGGTAAGTACAAGAACATTAAAACACTGAAACTTACCAGTAGACGTTCTTTATTCTGTTGCTCGATGTTGCCAGGAGCAGCTGTAGTCCAGTAGGTAGAGCAGGTCGTTCTTTAATCGCAAGGTTGGCGGTTCGATCCCCGGCTCTTACTGTGTGTTTTTATGACAAATGTAATAAAGTTTGAAGTTTTATTTAAATTGATGTTTTTCTTCCGACAGGGAGAAAATGTGGCTCGGGAGCTTCAGGCTCTGGTCAAAGATTTACCGGCGGTTCTTGACGAAGTCGGGAAAGATGCTGCGAAGTTAGAGGAGCAAATCGAACTTTACACTGCTTTCACAAACTTTGTGTGCGACTGGTGAGTATGTCATCAAAATACAGTCTGCTTTTATTCACGGCTTCCACGCAAGACGCAGAAAAAAAACAAACATGGAAAATGTCCACTTTTTGTTACATGAGCTCACCTGTCCTTATCTGTAGGTCTGAACCCATCCTGCACATGCTGACATTCACCCAGAAGAGAGGAAACGCGACGTTCTACGAGTGGAGAACGGGGAACGTCCCCACCGTCGTTGAGAGGCCAGTGGAGGAAGCTCCTCCTGATACACTCACAGAGGATGGGGTTGGTTTTACCGTCTTTATGTGGAGTATAATCAATAGAAACTTCCTATCACTTTTTTACTTTTTTCACAACTGATAAATTGTTCTTAAATCCGTCTTATTTTTGTTATACAATACATTTTTTAATTCAAATTATCACGGTTACTAAATGCATTTAAGAGTCCCTCTCATGTGAGATATTCAACAAATACCAAAATAGTTAAAATAAATATATTAATGTTTCTTTTCGCCACTGACTTTGGTGTTCCTGTATTGTCTTTTAAACAGATTGACTGGGGTAGCTTTGGTAGCAGTGCAGACACTCAGGGTGTCAACTCTGTCATCACAGTCGAGGATGGAATAGACTGGGGCATCAGTCTGGAGCCCAGCTCTGAGGTGAGACACGCCTGCATTTTGATTCTATATTAATATATTTAACTATTAATGTGTGGATATTCAGATAAATTAAGAACAATCTCTACAGAAATTATATATAAATTCCTAGTTTACATTCAGTATTCAACAAGGGGTTGAAGAGTTTGTGTTCTTGGTGCGCATACCTTTAGTTAATCCTTGGTCGCTCGCTTCTTCCGTCTTGCTGTAGTTGTAGATTGCAGACTGTAGTTTCTTTGGCTGTGTTACTTGTGTAATATTTAGAATCTAGCTTATTGTTTTGTGTCACTTAATTGTGTTAGTTTTTGAGGAAAGAACCATGACATCTCCACATCCAAACACACTGAAACTACCCAGCTGTGTCTACTTATCACTTGATTGTGTGGCGTGATCCATCATCAACATGTTTACTGCCCCCTTGTGGCGCAACATACTATTATCCACAAAATGTAAACTAGTCTTTCAAAAAGAAATCAAAAAAACAACCATATTGGCCACTGATGCACCATGGGTATGTGGTTTACACAGGCAAAAGAGTCCATGCAAAATGTATGTCTTTTTGATGATTTATTTAACCAAAAAGCAAGCTAATAGCACAAAGAAAACATGGATGTCGCTGCTTCTCTTAACCATAAGCCTGCCCAGGTGCATGCTGGTCCTACCTGACTACCTACCAATATAACCAGTAGTGCCCACAGTTACACATAAACAAAAGAAAACAATTTGCGTACCAATTACGCAAAAAACGAAATATACTAAACAAGAAAATAGTTAAACTAAACAAATTACAAGCAAAAGAAAACACTAGCAAATTTGAATCTAAATAAAGTAAACATCTAGATAGTAAATCAAACAGTACTACTTATTATTAGTAAAACAGCTAAATAATAATAACAAATAAATAGCTCTTACAAGCTTCAACAGAGTTTAAATAGTTGGCAAAACGTTGGAAATAAATGGTTGAAATGAGCAAATTCTGCTCCAAGTGGTAGACAAACTTTAACAAACTGACCTAAACATTGACAATTCAACAGCAATATACACTTTTATGTAACTAACAGTGTTACGCAGTTTAAGAATAGTCATCATTGGTGATGAAGGGGTACTTGAGTTCATCTGTAAGGGGTGTGAAAGTTTGGGAACTTCTGCTCTAATGTTCCACTTTCTTTCTTTCTTTCTTTCTTTCTTTCTGCCTCCCTCAACAGGACGCTGGTGCTGGTGGGATCGACTGGGGCGACGGTGATGCAGCTCCCATAGAGATTGAAGTTGTGGACACGGGCGCAGACTGTAACCACTTTACTTTTTATAAATCTCCATTATAGCTGCAGAGCTTATCACGATCTCAGCTGTTGAAATATTTCTGTTCGCTATAGACGTGTATGTGTCATGTTGCAGGTCCTGAGGGTGTGGCGAGAGGCGAGGATGCTTTAAGCGTACTGGAGAACTCTCAGTCACGAAGCCAGTTCATTGATGAGCTAATGGAGGTAATGGAGGTGTATCCACTTGATCTTTATGTTTAAGGTTCTGGGTACCATAATTTGATTATAGTCCTAAAACAAACAAGCTTTTAAAAGCCACTGTACGTTACCTGCTCAGCAGCAAACGGCAGATAGTCAGAGACCAGCTGGTGAACATACTGTAGTAGAGCATTTAGCTGCTAAAGAGAGTTGAGTTGACCGGACAAAGCTAAAAGAAGAGTGACAAATGGACTCTCTCTAAATGAATGATAATGTTTCTCTGTGTCTGCTGGATGTTTAAATAAGCAACTATTTGCTAACAAGTTCTACTGCCCCCAAGTGGTAAAAAAACTGTTAATGCAGACTTCACCCACCTTTTTATCATAGTAACTAAGGAGAGGGGGATAAAGCAGGCATGTCTGTAAAGGGGAGACTTGTGGGTACCCATAGAACCCATTAATATTCACATATCTGGAGGTCAGAGGTCAAGGGACCCTTTTGAAAATGGCCATGACTTTTTTTTCTCGCCAAAATTTAGTGTAAGTTTGGAGCGTTATTTAGCCTCCTTCGTGACAAGCTAGTATGACATGGTACCAATGGATTCCTTATTTTTTCTAGTTTTATATGATAACTTCACTCTAGCTTTAAAATTGAGCCTGCTGCAACCTAAAAATCACAAGTTGCGTTAAAGAAATTAGCGACATTAAAACAAATATACATACAAAATACTAGGCTGGAGAACTGTGTGGGAACGGCCCTAGTGTTTAATCTTCGCGCTACTTTAGTGTCCGATGTGAAGCAATTGCGGCACCTCAAGGTCTAATCCGTTGAATTTCTGTGGTTCAAAGTCACAAGAGTTGATGGAAATTTGTACTGTCTCCTTTTTAGTGCCATATTATAACTAAACTACTAAACTACTAACTAAAAACAAAACTGAAAGAAATTTAAATTAATTAGTTTTTAACCAGATCGTTGTTTCAGTTCAGTTTTTCTCAAAGGATAGAGTTTCAGCTTACTAATAATATCTTTCATTGCTTATTTTCATTTTAGTTTCAGTTTGAGTTTACTGTAATAACCCTGGTGGGGTGCTGTTTACTGGAATAGATCACGTATCAGATTTACCCCAAACATGTGACACTGGTTTCATGTTTGTACAGCTGGAGGTGTTCTTAACGCAGCGGATAAGTGAGATGGGAGAGGAGGCCGATGTGGTCGCTATGAGCCAGTTCCAGATGGCCCCCTCTGTCATCCAGCGCCAGTCCCGTGAGCACATCCGGGAGATGCTGTCAGAGGTGCAGGACCTTCTGGGCCGCCTCACCTCCCTCCGCATGCAGCACCTGTTTATGATTCAGGCCTCGCCACGGTACGCTGCCACAGCTGATCCTCACAGTATCAGTTTCAGTCAGCATAAATCCCCATTATTTTAATGTATAAAATGTGTTGTTTTAGGTATGTTGAGCGTGTGTCGGAGGTGCTGAGGCAGAAGCTGAAGCAGGCTGACATTCTGGTGCTGAAGGGCGTCACGATGGTTGAGAAAAGGCAGGAAGCCCTGGAGGAGCAGTCCAGACTGGAGCCACGTGTCGACCTGCTGGCAGGACGCACCCGGGAACTCCAGAAAATGGTATTAGATTACTGTTTCAATTTATTTATGTTCACAGGGTCGGCAGTTTTCCAGCTCACTCCAGGTTGTGTAGGATTATTCTCACAGTAAATATTTGTCACAAGATCTTTAAATCCATGTTGATATATACTGAGAATTAAACAATTACAGATTAATTTAAAGTAATATATTACACAAAGGGCTCATCATGAAAGATCTCAGTAATAATAATACGTATTATTGACAGTAATTCTGATTGTTTGTTTTTGCAGATTGAAGCCGACATTTCAAAGCGATACAACAAAAGGCCCGTCAACCTAATGGGGGTTAATATATAGTGAACGTTGTGACATTCACTATATTTAATTTGTCATGATGGAGAAATAAAAGTTGTATTTATGTATAGGTCTTGTGTCTTCTTTACTTTTGACATTTTAAGAAATATGTGTGTATGCTTGTCGAACCAGATTAATTATATGCAGACATTTCTTATTGTTGATTTAAAAGACAGTGTAATTTACATATTCAATAATGAATAATTCATATTATGAGAAAAATTTAGAAAACTTGAACTAATAGATATAAAATCTACCAAATAAAACTAGTAAATTCACAATAACATTACATACCTTCATTCTTCTTCATTCTTGAATGTAATTACATGATATTTTTTGAAGATAATCCTCCAGTTTTCTCCAGATTACTATAAAAGAAACATGAAACATTTGTAAAATGGTGTTGTGTATTTTTCTTAATTTGTTTGGAATAAAAAAAAAATACTGAAGTTGTTTTTTTGCCACATAATATCTTAAAAGTGTGATTAAATCAGTCAGTGGTGGAAAGTAAGTAAATACATTTACTAAGTACCGTTCTTGAGTACTATTTTGTGGTACTTGAACTTTACTTGAGTATTTCCATTTCATGCTACTTTATACTTCTACTTCAGGGGGAAATATTGTACTTTTTACTCCACTACACTTATTTTGACAGCTTTAGTTACTTTGCAAATTTAGATTATTAATACAAAATATAAATAAACAAGTAAGTTTATATTACTATAGGTTAAGCTATCAGCAATATATAAATAACTAGGAGCTCCACCTTTACCAGCTACAACATTAATGCGTTGTACATATAATTAATTATTAATAATAACCCATTATTATAATACAATGAGTACTTTTGGTACTTTAAATATATTTTTTATACTAATACTTTTGTACTTTGTATTATATTACTACTTTAAGTAAACGATCTGTATACTTCTTCCACCACTGCTATTATAGAATCATAAAACATTTGTATTATTGTGAGATGTATTTTTCTTAATTTATTTGTAATAAAAAAATATTGGAGAAGCTGTTTTTTGTTACATAATATCTTAACAGTGTGATTATATGGGTCAGTGGTGAAAAGAAAATAATTACATTTACTCAAGTACTGTACTTGAGTACTATTTTGAAGTACTTTACTTTAGTATTTCCATTATATATATATATATATATATATATACCTATATTACTATAGGTTAAGCTATCCGACAATATTTAAATAATTATAATTAGCTCCACCTTTACCAGCTACAACATTAAAGTGATGAACACATTAATGCATCAATAATTATAATACAATAATATATATTATTCTGAAATGAGCCGTTCTGCATAATGAGTACTTTTGGTACTTTAAGTATATTTTGTTACTATCTAATTTTATTTTTACGGTTTTGAATGCAGGACTTTTACTTGTATTTTATACTGTAGTATTACTATTTTACAATGTAATTATTATATGTTATAATTATTATTATTATTATTATATATTATTACTGATATCATATAATCATAAAACATTTGCAAAATTGGGTGACATATTTTTCTTAATTTATCTGGAATAAAATAATATAGAAGAAGTTATTTGTCACTGTATATCTTTAAAAAGAGTGATGATATTCCAGTGTAATATCATCAGTGGGGGGATTTTCAGTCTTGTGATGACAGCCTGCTACTAGAATGTTCTGCGCATGCGCAGTGTGGCAGCGTGTTTTGGTGTCAAGCGGTGCTCCATGCTAAGCTAAGCTAAGCTAAGCTAAGCTAGCCGTCCAGCTAGCTGTTCTGCAAGTCATGGTGGGCCATTCAGTGAGAGGACCGGCTGGAGGAGGCATTATCACTAACACTCTGCAGCTTTACATCAAACAGGACTGTGATTACTGCCGTTAGGAGCTGGAGGACGTTTTGTTATGAATGAAAACACAGTTAGCAAACCTTCATGTGTGAGTATTTAATCATTTAACTAATAATAACAGCTAAATAACAGCTTATGCATGATTTACAATGATGCACAGTGTGAGCTAATGATAGCAGACACATGCATTAATAAGTAGTATTAATGTGTGAATGATGACAGTCTTGTTTAAAACATTAAATACTTTTAAAAGTGCTAAAATAAAGCTAGCTAGGTCAGTTAGCTTTCAATGCTAGCACAGCTGTTGAGTTTTTCCCCTTTAAGCCCCGCCCATGCCTCGCTCCTATTGGTCGAGCTTCTCTGGAGTCATGTGTCGTCACCGCGCTTGAGCTCTGCGATTGGCTGTCGCGATGTGTCAATCATTTTTTTCACCACTTGTTGCTAGGGAGATTGATGGGAGAGTTTGATGCTAGCCAAAATATACCCAGTAAAGAAGAGAGGTACCTGTTTGTCACTTTGTGTTGTTTTTAAGGGGTAAATAAGGTATTATATAATGCATATTGTTATGTAACAAGGTGGTTATGAGTGTGGGGTGTTAAAACATAAGGTAGCTAATGGTTTAAACGTCATAAAGGAGGAAGATAGAGAAGAGGAGAGAAGAGGGAGGTACCCAGCCTGCTACCTAATGTGGTGTTGGTTTTGCTGCTAGCCAGCCAGCCAGCCTTCTCTCGACTCTCCCATTCACCTTCAGCGGCACCCACAAGAAGTAGTTTGTCCTGTCAGAGGGTGGGGTGATGCCTAAAGCTCTCTGTGCACCATCTCTGGGCTGCTGAATCTTCTGAGCCGACATCACTTCTTCTAGTCTTTTGGGAGGATGGAGATGGAGATGGAGATGGAGAGGCAGTGGGGTAGCAAGTCCTAATCTTTTTGTGTTTCATTAACATGTGTTTCATGTATAGGTAAGACTTGTATGGGGCTGAAAGCTGTGTGGTTATCATGTATGAACTAATTTTGAAGTAATAAAATGTCTCACTTTTTGTTGTCAGGAATGGGAAGATGAGAACCTTATGAAGAAGAAAGCTTTGGACACAGACTGGACTCTCTCATCAGAGTGGACACCCCCATCGTAGATCTTATTACATGCCTTTTAAACACTTCCTGTTGAAGACCCCCCTCCTCACTATCTTTCAACCACTTTTTTTAATCTTCATGTCTCCGAGTACAAGTACAGATCCAAGCTAGTTGGCCCCCCGTTTTTTGTTTTTAATTTTTTTACTTTCACCTTTTGTTCCTTTGTAAAGAAATGCTTTACCTGAAAAAATACTTCACAGAGGGCCTGATTCAGTTCACCATCCTTCTGAGCCTCATTGGGGTGCGGGTGGACGTTGACACCTATCTGAGCAATCAGCTGCCCCCATTGAGAGAGATCATCCTGGGCCCTAGCTCAGCCTACACCCAGACACAGTTTCACAACCTGCGCAACACGCTGGACGGCTATGGCATCCATCCAAAGAGTGTGGACCTCGACCAATTCTTCACCACTCGGCGGCTGCTGAACCAGGTGCGCCAGCTGGATCGCCTCTCCGTGCCCAGTACCGAGCTCAACACCTGGCTAGTGCATCGTGACTCAGAGACTGTGGTGTCCACCAGCAGCCAGTCCAGCCCCAGCATCACCCTGGACAATGGGGGCGGCCTAGAGGACGTTAACAACCCTGACGCTACCCCGGCCATGAGGGGAGGAAGCGGAGCACCTGAATCCACGTACAACCTGAACGCAGCGGACAGCAGCCTGGGAGCCGTGGCCCCAGAGGGCAACCAGGAGCAGGGCAGCAGGGATGGCAACGACGACCTCACCAAAGAGGTACTGCAGCTCGTTTCTTCTTTCACTCTGGGGAGCAGCTGTCAGAAAGAGGGGGCAGACACTTCCTTTTGACAGCTGCTTGGGCTGTCCTCAATCAAAGAATGTCTTAGTCAACACAACAGATCTGTAAAACTGAGTTTTTCCACAAAGAATCACAAAAGCACCACTTTAAAACTGGTATTTACCAGAGATGTGCTCATAAGTTTCTTAGAAATAAGTCATTTAGCGTGAAAAAAGAATAAAAAACACTAATAGACTAAAGAAATCTTAGTCGACTAAGACCAAAACAATCGATTAGTCGACTAAGAGGGGGCAGCCCTGCACCACATTCACCTGCTGTGTCACAAAGTCATTGGACGAGCAGGATTTAAATAATGTATTTATGTTGAAATAAACCCAGCACAGTTGAGAAAGGCCTAATTTAGTGGTAAACTAATCTTTCAAGTAGCATCATAAGCCACAGAAATAAAGTATATATTCAGAAAAGCATTTTTGTACACTTAAAACACCGTAACAACAATATAATCAGTCATAACTACTTTAAGAGTTAGTATCAGTTTCATTATTAGTTGGGGGCATTGTAGCATATAACACATGAGTATACTGTATTCCAAAGACTTTAAACATATACACTGACTTTAAATGGCTTTACAAATAGTATTCATGGTCCACACGGCCTTGGACTTTAATCAGTGTCACATATTTTTAGTCAAACCAGTTGAGTCACATTCATTACAGCTGTGATTCTTGTCACAGTCCATGTTGTTTATGAAAGTGAAACTTTTAAATCCACAGCAAACAATAACCTAACTTCATTTACTCTCTTAAAGTGGCCCAAAAGAAAAAATAACAAGGCTATTTTTTTTACATTTGCTTGTTATTATTAACAACATTTCTGTGTATGATAGCGGTTTCTGTTTATTTTTAGTTCTTTGAGAGAACTTGCACATAATGGTGATATTGATGCAGCGGAGTTAGGTGTCACACAAAGTCATTGTTGGACTGTAATGAACTCAGACTTGTTCCCGATCACATGTTAACCACCATGTCAAAGTGTTTCTGTCATGGTTGCATCATCTGACTACATTTCTGTTACATGAACTGCAAAATTACCCACTCTTGTATAACCAAACTGCTTGTAAAAAAGATACAGTACAAGTACTAGTTTATTATCATATATAAGTAAATAATTCAATCATAAATGGCCCACATATAATACATCAAATGCCAACATGATACCTGGTTATTAAAGTAACTTTTCTCTGCACAGGGCCATTTCTCAATGGTTGCTATATGTTTTTCCAGGACATTGACTTGATTGACATCCTATGGAGACAGGACATCGACCTCGGTGCAGGAAGAGAAGTGTTCAACTACAGCAACCGGCAGAAGGAGAGCGAGGAGGAGAAGCCCAACCCACACGAGAACAAAGACGGGAATGAGGAACAAGAGAGCTGGAGAAATGGAGTAAACTTGCAAGGTGCTCAGCCGGTGGACGGGGAGACTGGAGAGAGCATCCCAGAGCAGGTTTGTACACTAAATGGATCTCGATATCCTAGTGTTTCATCCGGTGGGCAGGCGGTACATTTAACTGCCCTATAGTGCATAAAAAGAAAATAGAAACTTGGGAGCTGCACGGTGGAGATAAAGGATAATTTTGTCTGCTGAATATGACTTTTTATTCATCTGGAGACATTTCCAGTTCGTCTCTTTCACCATTGAATAATTGTGTTTTATCTGTGCTCAGTTTGAATGCAAGAGTTTCATCTCATTGTTGTGTCGCAGCAGTCAATGAGTTCAGTCTCAGACAGCGAAGGGAGAGATCAAGCTGTTAATTTTATGAGGTTGAATTACTATTAAATCATATTTTATTTCAGGGCTTAATAGAATTTTCCAGTAGTTCAGTGGTCATTCAGATTCATTAGCCGCTATGACGTATAAATGTAAACAGACAGGATGCTCTGATTTGATCACAGTAGTTGAGCATTAAAGGCACAAAGAGTTGAATTTTCCTAAAAAACAGCGTATGGACTGATACGAAAATAATCCCCCATCACTTCTGACCCACTAGAAGTGTTTGGTGGTGTCTGTATCTGCAGAGACCCTGCAGCTCTCTGTCTGGATTTTCTTATATTGCTGTGTTCGGGACATTTCTGGGCATCAACCTCTATAAAAATGTAGCGATCAGATCGTAAGCAGAGGAAGCAACGAAAATGGCGGACATACAGTAGCACCGAAAAAAACACATATATTCTAAAACTAGAGTGAATCTGGGGTAGTTTATTTGTGGTGTGAAAGCAAAGCAGACCAACCACAGGACTTTGTGAGAGGAGATATATGATTTAAGCATGAATTCAAAGCGCTACCATCAAATCCATCTGCTGGTCATGAGAACTGTTAGAGAGTGATCACCCGATCTGTACGAGCGATATATAGTCCATATTTATGCAAGAGACCTTTTGCACGGCAGACATTTTAACATGTCATAGTAGGAAAAGTACAGGTGTATTCATAATGATAGCAGCATTCCTCTTAGGGAAATCCCTGGTATTGTGCAGGCTGGCTCACTGGAAAAGCTAACTGGGACACTTTTATCAAATTTGATCAAACATTTATATGACCTACTGCAATTTTCAAATCGTAGGAGGCGTAATATTCGTTCAGGGTTCTCAGGTTCCTTCAACGATGCTCATAAAATATGTATAAATGAAAGGGGAAATCATACTAGTAAATGTAAAAGCAAAATGATAATCTAAGGCTTAAATAATGCAGTTAAAATAAATATAAACATAGATATAAAATAGTAAATCTGTAATTTAGTTGAAGACAGTATTTCAGAAAACTGGCAACTGGGATGTAGTATATATATATATGCATGGTGAGAAGTAATATTTGTACACAGAGGTGTAGACAGGAATGTAGTGCGTTTGTCAAAGGCGAAATGTGTCAAAATACCTGTTTTAGGTGTAAACCTGGAGTCTAGGGACATCAAGTGTTAGTTCCTTTTGGTGGAATCGAGCCAGCAGATTCCACCAAAAGGGACTTTATTTTGACATGCACGTCCCCTTTAACTTCATCAAGTGGTGGGCCTGTAGTAAATACACAAACAGAGAAAGATGAATGACATTCAGATATCAGCTCCATGTCTTCACTCATCGTAACCATCTTAATTATCAAATCCTCAATGGCTCTGAACAAAGTTAGATAATATTCAAACAACACCTCAGTTTTACACTGGAATTAATCCTAAATGTAATTAAATAAACACATGGCATTACCAAACTGATAGACCTTGAAGAATAACTCACTTTAGATGCTCTTGACCAGCATGAGGGAACACAGGTCTGGTGGTTGCAGCAGAGTCTAGTTAACCCCAGACAGCTCAGGTGAGTCTGTGGCTCCTCCCACAGCTCATCAGAGTCACTGCAGACATGGAAGACTTTCTAACAATACCAGAGATGTCCCGGCCTACACATCATATTCTACAGACTTAAGAAAACATTTTTGTTTGGTACAGATCCTCGCAAAAATCATATTTTTTTTATGTTTTTAAATGAAAATGAGAAAAGAATGCAAATCATATTGCAATATCAGTCAAAATAATCACAATTAGATTTTTTTTTTTTTTTAAAGACAAGTCAAAACGTCTGCTGTGGAAAAGGTCCAGGGCAGGATTTTTTCCCAATCAGAGTTAAAAGAGAGGTGTGTTGAGTAATGGTGTAACCACGCGTGTGCCAGGGTGTGTCTGTCGCACCCAAAGAGGCAGCTGGCTCACCCAAACATCAGGTGCAGAATGAGTTTTTAGTTATAGCCTTACTAAAAGGAGTTACTATTAGTGATCAAAACAACCCGCCATTATCCATCTGCAGCCGTTTTATATTTCTACTAGCATAAAAAAAACTCCTCGAAGCTTATGACAAACAAAAACGAGCCTACGAGATGCAGCAGCGAAACCTGGTGTTCCTCAGGCTAGCTCGTGTAGTCCACTCAAATAACAGTCATGACGTGATCACTATAAGAGGTTTACACTTTACCTTTGACTGTATTTCTATCTCTTCTGTTGTTGTTGCACAGCTCCCAGGTCTCGGCTCTCAGACTTCACTGTCTCTACAAGAATGCTTGAGGCTGCTGGAGGCCACTTTCCCTTTTGGAGAAGAATCGGAGGTAAAGACGTGTTGTTTCACCTGCATTGCAAGTATCATTGGTTTAGATAAAACTACGGTGAAGTTATTATAATGTCTTTTGTAATTTTTTTTTCAATCAGTTTCCAGCTCCGGTTGTCACCCCGGAAATAGTTTCCAATGAAGGAGTTCCTTCTACGTCTCAGGGCCTTCCTGTGGCTCCGCCACTGCCCCCAGCGGAGCCACAGTTAGACCTGGAGCAGCAGTGGCAGGACATCATGGCCATCATGGAGCTACAGGTATGGCCACTTTTTTAAAAAACACATCACTTTTAAACTTGTGAGATGTATTTGTTTGTCCTGACACCATTAATATAGTTGTTGTCTGGGAACTCACAGAGGTCATAACAAAACCTTCTGTATTTCAACGCATATATGGAAGCATGAGGGCGTTTTCATATTAGGTACGACTGATCCGTACCGTGCCCGAGTGCGATTACGAGTACGCAGACCATTAAATTAGTTAAATAAAATAAACATCGCCTAAACCCAATGCTTACTATTGTCTATATCTGAAGGAACCTCTCGCCTACCCATGGCCGTGCAGTAGCAGGAGGCTGGCGGCTACTCACTGACTGCTAACATTACTCGCCTTAAATAGTGGTCCACTTCCGTGGTTTGGTAGAGTTGGCTTTCACTCCTGATGTGAACCGTACCTGAGTACACTTGAACCGTACTCTAGACCACCTTTTCAAGTGGACTCCAGTACGGATCGACGAACCGTGCCCGAGTACAGTACGGAGCGTTCACACTAATCAAGCGAACTGGACTTTGGGGTCAAGTGTACTCGGATCCGGGTCCCTGATGTGAAAGCATCGTGAAAAAATGCCTCTTTACAGATACAGATTACATACATACAGATTACTTACATACAGATACAGATTTTGTCTCATAATAATTTTGCTTTATAATCTGATAAATGTGTGTATATTTAACAAAATCTCTCTGTTCAAAGGCAATGGAAGTGAACAGCTCTTCGCCCCACAGCAACTCCAGCAGTGACAGCGGCTCAAGTGGGACGACTGAATCAAACGCTGCGGGAAACTTTGGAGTCTCTACTCGCCCGACGCCGGTGAACCAGGATGTCAGCCTCCACCAGGCCTCCCTCCCCAGCTGCAGCCAAGACTTCCCCCAGATTTTCACCCCCCAGTTGGACTCTACTAGCATCCCGCCAAGAACCACCATGCTCAGACTATCCTCCAGCAACTCCAGCAACATCAACTCCACGTTTGGAGCCACTAACCTGACCGGGATCTTCCTGCCGCCACACATTAATAGTTCTAGTACCAACATTACATCCACGCCTATCCTGCCCGATCCATTCAGCAACCTGCTGGAAGAGTCCATGCTCGATGAGATCAGCCTGCTGGACCTCGCCATGGAGGAGGGCTTCAGCCAGGCCCAAGCTTCCCAGCTGGAGGATGAGCTTGACTCAGATTCTGGTCTTTCCCTGGACTCCAGCCACAGCCCGGCCTCCCCAAGCAGCTCCGAGACATCCTGCTCTTCGGCAGCGTCTTCGTCTTCGACGTCCGCCACCTTCTCCGAGGAGGGAGCTGTTGGCTACAGCACCGACTCTGAGGTCGCCACCGCGGAGACGGAGGAAGGTGCTGTCGGTGGTTATCAGCCCGGGTACAGTAAGCTCTGCCGCATGAGCTATCAGGACCCCTCCCAGTTCCACGGCCTCCCACAGCTCGACAGCATCGGACACAATCATACCTACAACCTGCCGCTTTCCTCTGCGTTCGATGAGCGTCCGGAGCTCCCCCTTTCAACCGGGAAGAAGACCGTCCGCGACAAACACTCAAAGCTTCAGCCTGCTCAGGACTTGCTCGACAAGCACTCGAGTCGCGACGAACGCCGAGCCCGGTCCATGAAAATCCCCTTCTCCAACGAAAAGATCATCAACCTGCCCGTGGAGGAGTTCAACGAGCTTCTCGCCAAGCATCACCTGAGCGAAGGCCAGCTAGCGCTCATCCGCGACATCCGCCGGCGCGGCAAGAACAAGATGGCGGCCCAGAACTGCCGCAAGCGCAAGCTGGACACCATCATAAACCTGGAGCAGGGCGTGCAAGACCTGCGGCGCGACAAGGCCCGCCTGCTGAAGGAGAAGATGGAGTTCATCCGCTCCATCCGGCAGATGAAGCAGAAGATGCAGAGTCTGTACCAGGAGGTGTTCACTCAGCTCCGGGACGAGGAGGGCCGGCCCTATCCTCCCAGCGAGTACTCGCTCCAGTACAGCGCCGACGGCAGCGTGCTCATCATGCCCCGCGGCGTGACGACTGCTGAGCAGAACCGTAAGCCCGAGAAAAAACAAAAAGACAAAAAGAAGTGAAGGGGGAGGGGGGCAAACTGCTGTTTATTCTATCACTTTGCTAAATCAATAAGAACGATTTCTGCAGATGCAAGAGAGATGTCCTTTTTTCCTTTAAGAAGATTCTGGTGAGTAGAAAAAATGGCATTGTTGACTACTCTTCCTGCATTAGTTTCTCCCCTTTCATTCTGTTCCCACATTTTTTCCCTGGAAACAACTTTGAAGCAGAAGTAGCTCTTCGTTTGAGTACTGATATTTCATTATTTAGACGGGGGGGAAAACGATAAGCGAGGAGACGAGGGACGTAAAAGGACATAAAATGAGCTATTAGAAAAATTTTAGCTGCTCTTGATCCTTTTGCACCGAAAACCACTGAGGATGGATTTGTAGGGTAAAAAACGAGGGACTGGTGACGAGAAAAGTGGGAGTAAAAGAACACTGTCGACGAGGACGGTTGGAGTACCTATGCACCGAAGGTTTTAAAGGACAGATCACATCCCACCCTGGAGACTTTTAGTGATTTTTTTGTCACTGAGGCTTTTAAGTTCAGGCAAAGAATGGTTGTGAGAGTTTAGATACCAAAGGCTACAGGAAGTCCATCATTTTAGGATTAACACCTATACTAACCGAAGGTTGTATGGTGATCTGAATACATCTTAAATGCTCAAACACTGAACTCCAATTCTGTCGGTTTGTGTGTCGCAAAATCCACAGTTTTTGAGTCAGTCTGTCGGCGGCATCTAAGTTTAGAAGGCCCTGAAGAGATTGGGTTTGATGTGTGGATGTTGAGACGAGAAGGAGTTCAGAGGCTGAGAGAGTGTTGCTGGGCCGGCCACTGCTAAAAGAGGCCCGGAGGTGAAGTCCTGCGAGAGGAGCAGATGGGATGTCTTAGGGAGGAGACGCACTGCATTGCAAAATGTATCAACTTCCTTATAAATTATACATAGCACTGTAATTTGTCTTTAAAAAGGCTTGGCTATATGCATTTTGCCGTGTCTGTCGCTGTTCCTTCGCTGCAGGTTTAAATACGGGAGCTGCGTTTAGGAAGGCTCTTATTAACTGTTCATAATCTGTAGTATAAGCAAGGTTATAGGTCACATCAGCTTCATGTAAAAGTCTACACTCTTTTTTTGTTGATTTTAAAAAGCCTGTAATCATAAAGAAGATGATGGGCCAGGAGCTCCAGAGATTTCCACCAACTCCAGGCTGTCAGTTATGGATCATTACTTTTTGTTTCCTCTTTGACGCCTCGTTTTAAGCACTAATTTAATTGTCGCTGTGGTAAAGCGATATCCCGTTTAATTAATTTATTTGCCAACGTTACCCAACTGAAAGCCACTTGAGGCACTTTTTATTTTTAACTGCTGTAAAGCCGAGTCGTTGGCTTAAATATTACGAGTCCTATGTTTTTAAGTTGTTTTGTGTTGATAATAACAAAGTGAGCCAAGTTGTCAAATGAGATAAAAAAAAGATATTTGAATGTGTGAAATGACGGTGTGTGTCGTGGCCACTTTGATTTGGATGCCTTTTATTTCACTCATTATCTCTCACTTTTAATGTTTTGAGAAGTGAAGGTTCTCAAAGTAGAAGTGCTATTACTCGTCTATTTGAATGAGGTTCTGTCGGTACATGTTACATCGCCCTCTTTTAACAAAAAGAAAAAATAGGTCAGTTGTTGCAGCTGCGATAGCGGTTAGGCTAGAATATTTACAAGAGGCTGAACAGAACTTGCAACATTAAGATGATGTCCAAAAAAATAGTTTTTTGAAAGGAGAAGTGTCCTCATTAAATGTGATATTCAGGCATGAAACTCTGGTTAACATTCACGTCAGTGTAACTCAGTCGGTACGACACCCAACTATTTAGTACTGCTACTACTTAGTGCACTTTTCTTTTTTTTTGTCTGTCTTGTTATGTAAATATTTTCATGTTTGTGTTTTGTCATGATTTATGTAGTTTGTCAAATGTCTCCATAACGGTCTCACCCTCTGCTTTCAGTTTGGATGTAGTTCCCTCTGTTTTGAGATATTTGCCGGCAATCAAGAATTGTTTTTATTGATTAATAAAGTGTTTTTATTTTCACCTGTGACTCTTGTGTTCTAGTTGTCATGAATGTTAAACTGCACAATAGGGACTCCAAAAAGCAGCTTTCTTAAGGTATCTAGATAACTTTATAAGCATAATAAGTCCTCTTTAAAAGTGACACCAGCTGAAACACAGCAGAGTAACAAAAAAGTGGTTTATTCTCCAAAACTGACAAGCAAGACGTGACAATGAAAAACACTACAAAGATTATCAACGGCCAAATGAATCACTGAAAAGGGTTCGTAGCCGTACACCAAACAAGTCCTACGGAAACAGCTGAGATGGACACAGTTTAACGGTGCTTTTGAGAGCCAAACTAAGTAAACCAAGTAAAAACAAGGCACACTAATGAAATAAACACATCACCTCACTGATACGATGTCACAGCAAGATGACCGAGCACTGGACCAAATGTTGAGAGAAATTCATACTGGAGTGGCCGAGAGTCGACGCTCAAAATGAACACTGCGTTTTAAATGTCAGTTGGGTTTTCGTCGAGCAAACCTGAAGCATATTTACAGTTCGATTATATCCAGATAAAAGTAGAATCAGATGAGTGATACAACGCCAAGACGAATGAGTCCAGAGGTGTCTTGCTTGTCTCTGCTGCCCCCCCCTCCCTGTCGACAATGAAGTTCAAAACTACAGCTTCTTTCCCCTGTCCCCTTTGTCCCTGTGTTAGTTTTTGTCATCTTTTTTCTCGTCTTCGGTGGGATACGAGTGCCAAGTGAGTCTCTCTTCGTAGAATGCGATGACCACCTGCGGACACTTCACGTTGGCCTCCTTCGCCGGCACCAGGTCAGCTTCGTCAGAGTTTTTCCTGCGAACGACACAAAAACAAATACAGCTGACTTGCTTTTGGCGCACACAGACAAATATTTAATACACAAGTCACTAATGTTCCAGTTTGAACAGCTGTTACGGTGCTATACAAACCATTTCATGAGGAACATGAGTTCTCCCGTAGAATCTGTGGCACCAATAATTCTTTCTGGATCCAGCGCTCGAGCAAAACCCCGTAGCTTCTCTGTCTGAGGACCAAACAACAAAACACAACTTCAATCAAACATACAGAAAAATTCAGCATAAATACTACCTACCTGCAGTATGTCACGGTTCCTAGCTGAATTTAAAAACAAATTGAGACGAACAGAATGCCATAAAAGGCATTGGGCTTTTGTGGAAACTGTGCAGCTTTTTTCTTCTACGTATTTGTAGGGCTGCAACTGACAATAATTTTCATTTTTGATTAATCATTCTATCAAAATCTTCCTTTAAGGTACATTTTTAACAGATAAAAAATGTGCGTTTGATTTGCGATTAATCGTGATTCAATATTTTAATCATTTGACAGCCCTATTCCTTACCGTGATGTGGTTCAAGGTTTACCTAAACTACAATAAACACCTGCAACTCTTCATCTTGCGTACTTACTGTAGCTGGTGTGTGTTTAATCATGTTTACCTAGTGATGTTTTAAATTGATCTGTACACAAAAAATGTGGATTAAAAGAGTTTTATTTTGCCTTTTCTTTGCAAGCAGCAGACTGTGGGCAGACAACACCAGAGCAAAGCAAAGAAAACAGCTCAACAGTGCCAGTTGCAACTTTTTTGTATTAGACATATTATTATTACATATTAGACATATTACACATATTGCTACTGGTGAGACTATTTAATCTAATTTAAGTAGTGTCCTCATGCAGGTGTAAAACATACCTGCATGTTGGTGGTCAGCTGGCCGTTGGCTGTAGTCTTTGTGGTGCGTTCAATTGCAACTTTTAACAGAAGAATAAGCCTGTATTTGAGGTTGGCTTGGTGTGTCAGGGCCCTTAAAGGGGAACTTTGGTATTTTTCAACCCTTACTTCCCATGTTTTTATGTCTGACTGACTAATAGGGGCGACAATTTCTGAAACTGGTCCAGTATTGAGGGATGACGCCGTAACCGGCAGCCGCAAAACAAGCTGGCGGGGCAAGTGAGCAGTGTCCCCTTTAGTCACTTAGACCCAAAAACATGGGAGAATAGGTTGAAAAATACCAAAGTTACCCTTTAATACAACTGTGAATCTTGCAATTATGCATATCAACCCCAGATCATTTAAGATCTCTGACAAAAACAAAGAATATGGACTTACATCGTCTTTCTTCCTCTTTGATTTACTGTCGTCGTCTCCTGCGTCTCCGGCCGCCTTCCTCTTTCCTTCGTGTGCTGATTTCTGCGACTGCAGGAATTCTGCGATCAGATCTGGACAGTCCAGGTTGTCTTCTGGCTCCCACGTGTTATCGTCCCTGCAGACACAAGCACATACAGTATTACATTTATAACTTAGTGGTCTGTTAAATGTGCCGGTATCTCAGATGTCTCTTGGTTATCATTTTGATGGGATATCAGATTTAGAGGACGGTATAAAGAGGATGAAGAGAGTGGATGATGTGACTCACTCAGAGAAGCCTTTCCACTTGAGAAGATACTCTACTCTCCCTTTCACCACCCGCCGATTCAGGACCCTTTCCACCACGTATTCTTCCTCCTCCTCCTCTTCCTCGGCCACATCATCTGGCTTCTTGTCCTTCTTCTCGACCGTGGTCATCACTTTGCTCTCTGGCTCTGGTGGGTTAGAACAAAGCAGATACATACTGATCCTAAAGATCTCTTTAACCCTTTCAACGGCTGCTGAGCCTTGAAACTGAAAAAGTGTTAATATTGAAGACGTTCACACGAGTTTGGGACACAAACCGGTAAATCATTCTGCTGACAGCAGTTTCAGATGGGTTACAGACATTTACATTTGTCAACAGACATGATCACACACCTGACAGGGTGGACAAAGGACAAAGTGATATTACAGAGACATTTATGTTGGAAAATAATGATGCATTTAAACCTGTAACAGCTTCTGTAACAGCATCTGTAACAGCTTCTGTAACCGCTTCAGTAACAGCGGGAACATCGTTAGGGGGGGGTTCTGTAGTCAGGCTCATACTCATCAGGGAGACCTGGGAACCAGCAGGTTCCTGGTCAATGTCGTGTGGTAGAGAGGAGAAAACAACATTGGAGAATGGGATTTATTAAGAAGATACCAGCTACCAGCAATCAATATGTGTTCCACTTTGTGATATTTAAAAAAGAAAAACATTATTTTTATATTGATTTTTGTCCAAGTTATGGATTTAAGAGTGCCTAAAGGTACCCGTACACCCTAAAACAACATAATAAAAAATACTCTGTTACAGGTAAAAGGCCTGCATTGAAAATATTACCTACTTAAGTAAAAGTATGTAAGTATAAGTTTTTTTTGTTTGTTTGTTTTTTAAAAAAAGGAAAATTAAGTCAATCTAATCTAATCAGGAAAATGTACTTAAAGGTTTCATATTGTAAAAAGTGAGATGACAAAGTCCACCTAGCAGGAAGTAAACATGGACTCAAACTGTTGCCTAGCAACGCAATTCTATTACAATTCCATTTAAAGGTCCCATATCGTGCTCATTTTCAGGTTCATACTTGTATTTTGTGTTTCTACTAGAACATGTTAAAACACTTTATTTTCCTCGTACTGTCAGTCTGAATATACCTGTATTCACCCTCTGTCTGAAACACTCCGTTTTAGTGAATTGTAACAGAATTGCGTTGCTAGGCAACAGTTTGGGTCCATGTTTACTTCCTGTCAGCTGATGTAATTCACATCCACTGCAACAGGAAATAAATTGAGACAAATTTAGAATGTTTACATTTAAAACTGTTTAATAGTCTAAATATTGTATATTTGTGACATCACAAATGGACAGAAATCCTAACGGCTTGTTTCAAACGCACAATTTCTGAATACGGGCTGTGTGTATTTCTCCGTATATTGAGCGTTTTGATAGTTTAACAGTTTTTATATAGCACTTAAACCTGCTTTATAATATAGAAGACATGAAAATCTCACTTTTAACAATATGGGACCTTTAAAATGCACTGAAATGGAACGTTTCAGACAGTATGAGGGAAAACAAATTATTATCTAGGTAGCGCCCAAGTAAAATTTGCCAAAATGCTCTGCCAATGCTAAACAGTGTTTTTTCCTGTTGGTATTGACTCTTGTTTTGAGTTGTTTGTTGGATTGGATGATTGAACTCTATCAGTAACAAGGAACAAACAAGACATAATCAGCTGTGCTGCTCATCCCACAAATGCATGGTCCTTAAAGTTAGACATCATTGTGAAGGTAAATAAACAGGCTTTCTAACGATGTAAAATACAATGCCAATTAGCATTGAAACAACAGAGAAGTAATCCACCAAACACTAATTTCCAAACTTTTTTTCCCAGTTTATGTACCCTGACCAAATTCTTACTGATCACCTAAGATAATAGCAGACGGTCAATAATTGATCACTTCACTGATCAATAACACAGAGGTAGCAGACTGAGCCATGGCAGCATCAACAACAGGAGCTGTGCAACACATGAGCACAATGTGACGTTAACATGCAGAGCTGATGATCACATAAACAAAGCTTTTACCTACTTTAAATTATCACTGTAGTGGTGCATCTTATTTATGAGGTTTTATTGTTGATAGCAGCAGGAACACATGAAAACAACAAAGCCTCAGAGGAGCCTCAATCTGCAGCTAGCTGCTGCTGTCTCCTCCTTCATGCTGCTTTAGTGTTAACTAACTAATGTTACATACTCTGTAGATTATTATTATATTGATTATTAATGCATAATGTGGAAACGTGTCTCCTAAACTAGACATAAAGCATGCACATGTATGCACATTAACAGCTAGCTCAACATGCACAATGAGGAGGAAGATGAAGATCAAACTCACCTCACTTACTATTTATTTATTATGTTTTATAAACTTCCACCCGAGAAGGAGATAAAACAACACTTAGTCTTTAGTCTGGTGGTGATATATTGTGGTAATGTGGCTGTTTGTTGTTATAATAGAGAGACAGAGCTGTTAGCTTCACTACAGAGAGGTATGAGTCGTTTCCTCTCAGTCTGCTGCTAAAGAGACAGAGAAGAAGAAGAGAGGCGGCTGGAGGACCGACCAGCTGAGAGAGAGAGAAGAAGAAGAGAGGAGGCTGGAGGACCGACCAGCTGAGAGACAGAGAAGAAGAACAGAGGAGGCTGGAGGACCGACCAGCTGAGAGAGAGAAGAAGAATAAACTGTTGATAAATACATTAGTTAAATACAATAGATAAATAAAGTATTTTATTGATCTCAATGGGAAATTATTTGTGACACAACAATCCCTTAAAAATACAGTTAATTAATCATTAGTTAATCCCTGAAAAGACCCTAAAAAACCTTTTATCTTTTATTATTATATTGTCATTTTACCCTTATATACTTTTACTTACTGTTTACATCTCCACATATACATGTGTATATATAAATATATAAATATATATATATATATACATACATACATACATATATAATATATATATATATATATATATATATGTCCACACATGTGTATATACACATATAAGTATATATATATATATATATACACACACACACACACATATATATATACATATATACACACACACACATATATATGTATATATATTTAGGGCTGTCGATTAAAATATTTAATTGTGATTAATCACATGGTTGTCCAAAGTCACGGTTTATCGTAAATTAATTGTAAATTTTTTTATCTGTTCAAAATGTACCTTAAAGGGAGATTTGTCAAGTATTTAATCCTCTTATCAACACGGGAGTGGACAAATATGTTGCTTTATGCAAATGTATGTCTATATTTATTATTGTAAATCAATTAACAACACAAAACAATGACAGATATTGATCCAGAAACCCTCACAGGTACTGCATTTAGCATAAAACAATATGCTCCAATCATAACATGGCAAACTGCAGCCCAACAGGCAACAACAGCTGTCAGTGTGTCAGTGTGCTGACTTGACTATGACTTGCCCCAAACTGTATGTGATTATCATAAAGTGGGCATGTCTGTAAAGGGGAGACTCGTGGGTACCCATTTACATTCACATATTTTAAGTTCATGTTTTATTTAAAGTGACACCAGCTGAAACACAGCAGAGTAACAAAAAGTGCTTTAATCTCCAAAACCAACCAGCAAGACGTGACAATGAAAAACACTACAAGATTACCAATGACCAAATGAATCACTGAAAAGAGTTCGTAGCCGTACACCAAACAAGTCCTACGGAAACAGCTGAGATGGGCACATTTTGGCTCTCAAAAGCACCATTAAACCAAGTAAAAACAAGGCACACTAATGAAATAAACACCTCACTGATACGATGTCACAGCAAGATGACCGAGCACTGGAGTCTGTCTTTCCCCCTGACACATTTGTCCTGTGTTAGTTTTTGTCTTCTGTTTTCTCGTCTTCGGTGAAATACGCGTGCCAAGCAAGTCTCTGTTCATAGAAAGAGATGACCACCTGCGGACATTTGACTTTGGCCTCCTCTGCCGGCACCAGGTCAGCTTCATCACAATTTTTCCTGCAAAAAAACACAATTCAACTGATATGCATTTGGCGCACACAGACATTTTAATTCACCAACACGGTGAATACAAACCATTTCATGAGGAACATGAGTTCTCCGGTGGAATCGTTGGCACCAATAATACTTTCTGGATCCAGCCCTCGAGCGAAACCCTTTAGCTTCTCTGTCTGAGGATCAAACAACAAAACACAACTTCACTAAACTAAATGTAAGCATAAATACTAACTACAGTATGTTAAGGTTTCTATCTGAGTTAGGGCCACATTGAGGGGAAAAAAAATCGGATATTTTGAGAATAAAGTCATAATATTATGAGAAAAAAGTCGTAATTTAATGAGAATAAAGTCATATTATTTCAAGAAAAAAAGTCGTAATATTACGAGAATAAAGTCATAATTTAATGAGAAAAAAAGTCATAATATAACAAGAATAAAGTCAGAACTTTACGAGAAAAAAGTCGTAATATTACGAGAATAAAGTCATAACTTTACAAGAAAATAAGTCATTTCTTCCTCCACAAAGAGGCAATTCCCCCCAGGTCCGTGGGGTTCTTTCTTTGGAATAAACGCAGTTTCTTGCGCAATCTTTTCAAGACATTTAATGTCCTCAATGGAGTCAAAGTCCATGCAATCTGTGTGGATAAACCCCAGATTGAGGAAAAAGATCTATAATAGCACCTAGAGGCTGTGATGGGATTGAGGGTTAAAGGTCAATCTTACCAGAGTTGCAGCATCCTTTCTTCTCTTCCTTATGTTGCGCGCACGCGCAGCGTCGCTGGCCAGGCGCACCGCTCGCATCTCCGGCGTTTCCCTTGCCCTTATGTCAGCCATGCGTGCAGCGTTACCTGCCAAACGTACAGCTCGTGCTTCGGCTGACTCGGCTGCACGTGCGCGCCTCTTTGTCTCGCGCATCTGCTCCCGCTTGGAACGGGTACTTTTAGGCATGTTGGCATCAGCAAAGGTGGTCTGCAACAAAGATTAGATGTCACAGTTTACATGCGGCAAGCCAAAAATGTAATGTAATAAAATGGTTTTATATTTCACGAATTGCTCGATAATGTAATAACATTTTAATGTGAACTGGGTAACGTTATGTAAGGGATAACGCCCTGCGTGTTCGCCTATAACTCCATTAAATTCTGTTTATGTCATGCTACTAGCACTACTAGCTACTGGCCGATAGCCGGTTGTTTGGGAACAGAGACGTTAATACATCCACCACGGTACAGGCTTACCGCATACAGCTCATAGGTGTATTATACGATAATAAAAGTTCAATTCAGGGCGATGTAAGACCGGTCGGGGTTTATTTCACAATAATGACCAGCTCGCTGTACATTATCCCGCTTATTACATGGGTATTTACTGAAGAAATCAATAATTTGACACAAAAATGGTCCTCCAGAGTCCGACATCAGAACTGCACTCATAGCAACGGTCTGTTATATATGGCAACGGTCTATTATACATAGCAACGGTCTGTTATACATGGCAACGGTCTGTTATACATAGCAACGGTATATTATACATAGCAACGGTTCAATATACATAGCAACGGTCTGAAATACATAGCAACAGTCTGTTGTACATAGCAACAGTCTGTTATACATAGCAATAGTCTGTTATACATAGCAACGGTCTGTTATAAAGCAATAACGGACAGTAGAACACCGTGATTGACCAATAAGAATCGAGTATTCAACAAAACCGTGAAATAACTAATTAATTATTTGTATTTTTTGTTGTCATGGCAAACTTACACAATTGGAGTTGCAATGGCAGAGTGGTGATGTTCCTGCAGGCTATCAGCTGCTCGTTGGCTCCAGGTGAGTGAAGAACAGGTCGGTTGTAACGTTGGTAACGTTGGTAACGTGATATCCAGCATCCAGCAGCCATCCAGCAGCAAAGGTGAACTGGAGTCAATGAACAGTGGTGGAGCTGAAGGTGAAGATAAGCTCCTCTGGACTCAGTCTGCAGAGCTCTGAAGCTCCACTGCTGCATATACTATTATTATTATTTATTTATTAATATTAAACCTCTTACGTGTCCAAATTGCACCTGATTCTACATTGCACGTCCTACACAGGTCCTGCAGCCTGCACAGCATGATCCTGAGCTCAGCAGTCTTCCTCTTCTTCTATGTTTACTGGAGGCAAACCAGCTTACGCGTGCATTACCGACACCTAGTGGACGAGTGTGGAGTAGTACATTGGCAGGAAAATAAACAACAAATAAAATATCTCTATTATTACTGTTGCTCTAAAGTAATTAATTAGAAGATTGTAGACTTTTCTTTATGTATTTATGCCCAGAAAATTCCCCAATATAATATCGTGTTTTCCATCAAAAAAACACTTGTTGTGATGGAACCTGCCAATATCAAAAATAAATAAATAAATGACTTGATAAATAAATAACTATGTCATTAAATGTAGCAAAAAATATTTAAATTTTGCCATTAATCAATTGATAACATGTGAAATAAATTTAAATAATTTAAAATAAATTTATATTTCTGTTTTAATTCTTTGTTTATTTATCTCTTTGTATTAATTCCACTATTTATTAACTCTTCTGTTTAATTTTCCCTTTTATGTATTTTTATTATTTTTTAAATGTATTTATTTATTCATGCATTTATTTAAATTTATTAATTTTTGCATTTATTTTTGTTATTTTTGCATTTATTTTTAATTTATTTTTTAAATATATGTATTTATTTATTTATTTATTTACTTATTTACTTATTTATTTATGTAGTATTTATTCGTACATTTCTTAACACATTTCTTTACATTTTCTTTATGCATTTCTGTCTCCTTGTGCAAATGAGTGGGCTTTGGGGAATAAATAAGGGGTGAAATGCAAAGAAAAATTCGTGCATAAATAAATGCATAAATACATAAATAAAAAATAAATACATACCTTTAAAAATAAATATAAAATAAATAAAAAATAAATGCAAAAATAAATAAATAATAAATGCAAAAAAGACACATTTAAATTGAATAAAACTACATACATAAATAAATAAAAGGGAAAATTAAACAGAAGATTGAATACATAAGGGAATTCATACAAATATATAAAAAAAGCAAATTAAAAACAAAATATCAATTTATGTCAAATTTATGGCTACATTTATTTTTAATATTATTTTTGCTACATTTAATGACATATTTATTCACTTATCAAGTCTTTTATTTATTATTATTTTTTCTCCATACGTTTCCAGTTTATATCATATATTTTGACATAAAATCTCACAATTTTGAGTTGCCATGAATAGCTCTTTTCAAAGCATACTTACTGTAAAATATCAGGAGCTTTCAGGCACATTTTCTCCTCCTCCATCACTGAGCAAACACCATCAGCTGATTTGTCAGTGAAACTTGTACTTATAATTTTTTTTTTCTGGCGTGAATTCAGTTTAAATACTATAGAAAATAATAAATGTTAGGTGAATTCCAAAAAAAAAAAAAATAAAAATGTTCCCTTCCACGCCCCTCTGCCGCGCCCTCTACTTACCGGAAGCAGATATTACGTCAGGCTGTGACGTATGAGCAGCTGACGCCTGTGACTTGCTAAATGGAGACAGGACATGAGACATGAGACAGGAGCTGCAGCTTCTGGAGGAAAACAAACCTCTTTATCGGAGGATTTGGTGCTCAAATAAAAGCAGAAACACCGACTATCAGGACCACATCGACCACAGCCGGCTGGATACCAACATTACCAACAGAAGACCACATTTAACCTCCTGAGAGTGAGTAGTTTAACGACTAGAGTTAGCATCTAGCTCATGTTTCCTGTAGCCACATTGTTTAGAGGTGTGATCATTCAAGACAAATAACTAAAGATAATGTAACACCTAGGAAGAAGTTAGCTGATATTTAATGACCTGAAGATACATGTGAATAGTTGGGGATTTAAAGTATATTCTATCTTTGTTTTATTGTGTATTTATTTGAGTTTCTTGTTAGTAGTCTGGATAATTAGCATCATCTACAAGCTGTTTTCTGAATTATAAACAGTTTCAGGACTTAAATCACTAATTTCACTATTTGGAGAAAAAATAAATAAATGAATAAATAAATAAAAGACTTGATAAGTGAATAAATATGTCATTAAATGTAACAAAAATAATATTAAAAATAAATGTAGTCATTAATTAATTGATAAAATGTGACATAAATTGATATTTCGTTTTTAATTTCACTAATTTCAATTCAGAAAACATACATTAAAGCTTGAACACTTTGTCTGTTTTGATGGAGAAATAGCTGTTAAAAGTATTAATAATAGTGGCTGGTAAATTAAGTTAGTTTCTCTGTGTTATTGATGCTATTTTGACAATTATTAAATTTATTTATAAAGGGAAATGCCACATATCCTCTAGAGGATTTACTCTGTTTCCTTATTTATATTATTATAAATGTATTTATTCATTCATTTATTAATTTATTTATTTATTTATTTATTTATTGAGGGCTGTTGTCAGACAAAATAACAGGAGAAATCCCCTTGGACATTTTTTATTTTTTATTTTATGACTTTATTGTAAATACTTGTTATTGTAGATACTTCCAGTGTCTAAAACTCACCACACATGCTTTATAATTCATAATTATAATTAATCCACCTCCCATAAATTACATAAAAGAACTTTATCATTATGCAAGCTTAACAAAATTGTAAATTCTAAACAGTTTCAGGACATAAATCACTAATTTGAGTTCAGAAAACATACATCATAGCTTGAACGCTTTGTCTGTTTTGATGGAGAAATAGCTGTTAAAAACATTAGTAACAGTAGTTGGTAGGATAGTGGAAGAAACGTGGTGATGGAAGTTAGTTTCTCTGTGTTATTGATGCTATTTTGACAATTATTACATTTATTTATCAAGGAGAAATGCCACTAATCCTCTAGTTTTAGGTTCTTAAATGTGAGGATTTGCTCTGTTTCTTTATTTATATTATTGTAAATGTATTTATTTATTTATTTATTGGGGGCTGTAGTCAGACAAAAATAGCAATTTGGAGACATCACCTTGTACATTTTTGTTTTATTATTTTGACTTTATTGTACATGCTTGTTATTGTAGATACTTCTACCGTCTAAAACTCACTACACATAATTTATAATTCATCCACCTCCCATACATTGCATAAAATAACTTTGTCATTACGCAAGCTTAACAAAATTGCAATGGTGCATTATATTAAAAGACTTTACACATATTTACAAGGAATAAATAAGGCACCTATGAGATACAATATTAGTAATAAATATAACTGATAAAAAAGTGCAGAATCTGAGCAATATAAGTACAGACATATAAACAATGGGAGTATAATACAATACTGATAAAATACAACTAGAGTGTGCAAACATCAGCAGCAGATATATGTGCTGATTCTGAAACTCACTGATAGATTGTTTGATTGTTTCTTTTGTAAAATATATCATTCATAGTTCATCATAGTATTCAATATGTTCTATTTGTTAGTTGCTTTCTAGAGCTATAGGCACAAAAGAACTTCACTACACGTTGTACTCTGTATGATTTGGTACGTGACAAACAAACATGATTTGAAAGAACTAATTGATTATTAAAAAAAAAAAAACAGTACACAGATCACTTGATAATGAAAAGAACTGTTTGTTGCAGCCCTAATTGACTTATCATGCCCGTCCTCCTTACTGCTGTGCCACTCCTGATTATCGGTTTGTGTTGGGTGAGTTAGACTGACATTCATTTAAAGGAATCTTGGTGCTGCAGCTGTACACTATATCTGACTATAAGCTGCTAATGGAGAATTTTACAAAGCTGTAAAGAGACTCAACAAACTACTAGAAGTCCAGGAGAGGTTACTCTGCTTTAAACTCTTTGGAAATGCTCTTAAGAGTCTGACTCACTGACTCAGTGACTCGGTGGCTTTTCGCTGACCAGCTTCTCTTTTTGAGGATGAGTCATCATGCTCATGACAACACTACAGAAGACACGCATGCTGCTTGATCTCCTTTATTGAATCCCTTCCTCATTGATTTCTCCTCTTTGCAGTGCAGCACACGGTAGGATGATCAGCAACCAAGAAGAAGATGTAAGTAACCTTTCCCTCTTTGTCTACATCTACTCTCGTTGGTGAAATCTAAAACTCCCTCTTGTAAACTTCCTCGGAACTAAATGTCAAAAAACAATACGCTGATGTGTTTAAAAGCATTTGAGGAACTTGGGTGTGTTTGAAGAGGTAGCATGTGTCGTGTCTACTCAGTAATCAACTCAATCTGTTGGTTTAACCACAATGCAGCAAAACACACGCAACACAGTTTATGTCTAAACTTGTGACTCTGTTTCTGTTCTTCAGGAGTTTGTTGCAGTGCGGGTCCAAGATCCCCGCATGCAGAATGAAGGCTACTGGAATTCCTATGTGGATTATAAAATATTCCTACATGTGAGTATTAGTAGTAACACTTAAATCACAATATATCTGCACACTTTTAGTGTGAGCTACGTTGGGGCGGAAAAGAATCATTTAAGTCAATTTTCAAGCATAAATATCAAACATTTAATGGTTTCAGCTTCTCCCCATGGGAAGATTTGCTGCTTTCTTTGTGTTATTTAATTGCAAATTGAATAATTATAATGAATTTAATGTACACTCATCGGCCACTTTATTAGGTACAAGGTGTACCTAATAAAGTGGCCGGTGCTAGTACCGGGTGGTCTTCATCTGCTTCAAGGTTGGATGTGTTGTGCGTTCAGAGATGGTATTCTGCATACCCTGGTTGTAACGAGTGGTTATTTGAGTTACTGTTGCCTTTCTATCATCTCCAACCACTCTGCCCATTCTCCTCTGACCTCTGACATCAACAAGGCATTTCCGTCCACACAACTGCCGCTCACTGGATCTGTTCTCTTGTTGGGACCATTCTCTGTAAACCCTAGAGATGGTTGTGGTGAAAATCCCAGTAGATCAGCAGTTTAATACTCAGACCAGCCCGTCTGGCACCAACAACCATGCCACGTTCAAAGTCACTTAAATCCCCTTTCTTC
>CAKAOI010034122.1:0-65248 GCA_916701655.1 Sebastiscus albofasciatus | reverse complement strand
AAAAAAAAGAGGCTGTGCATGGTGCATTTGACAGCAATAATCACCTAATAATGCTGTAGAAAAGGAAGAGAAACGACACTGTTCGCAGGGTGACACCCTGTCATATTGCCTGAGTCAGACAGAGAAATCATCACCCAGCCCTGATGATGCTCAAGACAAGTCCAACACAATGTCACAATACAACCCACGTTTCTGCCTGCATGCGCACCTCCCCGGTGTGATCAATACGGTGTACCAGCAGGGATGCTCGTGCATTTGCGTCCACCACCACCACCTGACAACATAATGTGGCTCGAGCATTTTTTTTTGGACTGTAAACAAATTCACACTGCAGAATCAGAATCAGCATACTGGAGCTAATCAGAGCCTCCACAGAGAGAGATTACAATGCATGCATCCTTATTTATTAAAGCGCATCACATTCTGGAGATGTATAACAAATTAAAGGCTGAAAATAATAAATACCTTGCAGAGTTCATGATGGATCGCTGAGCCTGGAGGACGCACAGTTTCTCTTGCAGTGTGCACAAGAAATTGCAGTTCGCACGGATACAAATTGAGGATAAAAGGCAGCTGAAGGAGAGGCTTGTTGTTGTGCAGCTCGGCGTCACTGACTGGAAGTCTTCTCTCTCTACGTATGTCCGCCTGCTTAACAGACGTGCTGCCACCAAATGCTTCAATCAAAACTGCAGATTTTTATTCAAACCGACATATCTGCTTCATGATAACTATATTACCTCCGAGTGCATCTATTCCTTGTCGGATGATCATCAGCAGTTCATGTTTTCATGATCTTTCCCAAAGGGGTCATCCGAGGCTCCTGGTGGTGCTGAATGGACAGCTCCTTAACCCTCAACTTAAAGGTTGCACAATACTCTCAGAGAGTTTTATTCAAATATTATATGATTTTTTTATTATTATTATTATTGCTAAATGTAATCAGCTCTGTTACAATAGAGGCAAATGTAGTGTTTAAAATAATAATAATAATGCATCAATTAGATTAAAAGCAGTATAGGCCCTACCTGTGTTTCAAGTTCTTTATTGTACATGTGCACAATGATTACAGAGAAGCAGTCGTTGGCAATAGAAATCTTTCAAGGCTCCCTCCAAGAGTGCACATTAAATATGTATAAAAAAGAAAATGATGCAAATAAAAGAGGAAAAATTAATCAAAGACATCAAAATTGTGCAGAATAGATATGGATGAAATATGGAGAGGACTTTTTTAGTAAATGATTTATAGGACCATCAAAATAAGCTATGCATGAGATGTAATGATATTTTTTTATACATTGGCATAGGTCTCTTAAATATTTAATTGTTAAAAAAAATAAATGTGAAAAAGTATAATTGTTTTGGAATTATGAGAGTTAGAGTATCAGCAGGTTCTCTCTTGAGCTACGACACAATGTTCAGGTAAAATGGGCCAATATCAAAAAGAGGGCAACACAGTAATTTCAGCTGAAATCATTTTAACAGTAAATTTACACTAACTGTTGTCTTTGGTGTGCCATAGTAACAACACCATAAATACATTTTCATGCAATAAAAATATTTAACAAATATTTCATTGAGTAATGCATTAAAAAAATACCACGTAGCCTATATAAAATATAAAATGAAAAAATATACATTTATGGTCGACGGGTGCATAGAAATTGCAAAATGAATTGTAATTGAATGTAAACAGGAATATGGTTAATACTATACTACTATATTATATATATATATATATATATGATTTCAACCTCATATCTCATAATAACAGATCTGCAAAAGATATAGTTAATTAAGAAAACTTTAACAAAAGGAGTCTATTCGGGTTATGTTCATGATATTGTAGTCTGTTTGTTGTAAAATAGCTCTCTTAGAAAACTTAGGTCTCTTAGGAGTGAAGCGGTATCTGTGATGATCCGCATGTTCTTACAGTGATTCATACGCACTCCCAAGTTTTATATGCCTTTTATTGTGAACATAAGCTATTATGAAGCTCTATTTATAGAAATAAAGAAATGTTTTGTGGATGGCTGATTCATTTCTGTGTGACTACACTGGCCCTTTCAATTATTCCAAAATAGCACAACATATGAGCAGGCGCATGCATGAGATTAATACTAAGGAGGAATTGAGTGACACACTGAATACAGTTAATGATATGGCAATGTGGGAATTAATTGTTAAACAAATGGTATAATAATTTGCTAGTGTTTCCCTCCAGAGAAATGTGACTCCCGTGGGAACCAGAGATATTAGTCTTGATATGAGAACCTTCTAGACAGACCAGCAAAACTGGCAGTTGGGGCACACACAGAAAAAGTTCCAGTGACCTCATGTGGTGGCCCAGTGAGCTTACACCATCAGCATCCATGAGTTACATCTTTGTAAATAGTCAGAGGGACAATCGTTACACCTTTTTAAAGGGCCCATATTGTAAAAAGTGAGATTTTCAGGTCTTTTAGATTATAAAGCAGGTTTAAGTGCTATATAAATACTATTAAACTATCAAAACGCTCAATATATGGAGAAATACACACGGCCACATTCAGAAATTGTGCGTTTGAAACAAGCCGTTAGGATTTCTGTCCATTTGTGATGTCACAAATATACAATATTTAGACCATTACATGGTTTTAAACGTAAACATTCTAAATGTGTCCCAGTTTATTTCCTGTTGCAGTGTATGTAAATAACATCAGCTGGCAGGAAGTAAACATGGACCCAAACTGTTGCCTAGCAACGCAATTCCTTTGCAATTCCATTGTTGAAATGCACTAAAACGGAGCATTTCAGACAGAGGATAAATACAGGTATATTCAGGCAGACAGTATGAGTAAAATAAAGTTTATTTTTTTAACATTACAGCATGTAAACATGTTCTAGTAGAAACAATAATACAAGTATGAACCTGAAAATGAGCATGACATGGGACCTTTAAGAAAGTTTATATCCGTTTACAATTCATTTATTATTCATTTTCATTCAACTGAGCTCTTCACTGTTACCAGTTATCCCTAGAATACAGGAATTTTCAACACTTCAAAAAATACATAATATACAATACACAACTCATCACAGCACAACAATATATCTGCAATATATGAAAAGTAATACAATTATGTATGCCGAAAATACATTTGAATTGAAGGCTATTTCTTAATTTTTTTTAGGCCTTTATTTGACATGTAGTGATAGTCACAGCCTAAGAGACAACCACAACAACAACACATAATAGATGTAACTCCCACTCTGCCTTTTATTTATTCTCTACTTCATGGATTTTTTTTGTTTTTTTTGTGTTGTTTTTTACATTTATCCTTTGATATTGCAATATATTTTTATTAATTATTTTGTATTTGTTTGTTTGTTTTATTGACACAACAAACATGAATTACTTCTTTATTGTTTTTTCCATTTACATGCATGTTCTTTTTAAATATCTATATATTGTAATTTGCTTAATGAATTGTATATATGTGTATATATATATATATATATATATATATATATATACATATATATGTTTTGTTTTTATTTTGTTCTTTTTTATTTTTATTTATTATTAAATTGACGCTTTGACAATATTGTTCACCTGACAGTCATGATCAATAAAGCAAATTGAATTGAATTGAACTGAATTGATATTCTTGAGACAGGTGGGATTCGCACCCCAAGTTTCGATCGTTTTAATCATTTTGAGCGTATTTGTGATCAGGCAATCCACGTGACGTCATCGCGTTTCCTAAGGACCCCAACCCAGCCCAACCGGAAGTCAACTGATGTATTGTTGATGCTAGCTGGCTGAACTGTCAACAGATAAACTCTGACTTTATTTAACAAACTAATAAAATGCCATTATTTGATGGGTTGGGGAGTGGAGGAGAGAAGACTGCCATCGTTATTGACTTAGGAGCAGCGTACACAAAGTGAGTATCAGCTGTTGGCACGTCTAGTTAACAAATATATATATATATATATATATATATATATATATATATATATATATATATAGGTTAGCATACAATGCTAACGTAGATAGTTGTTGTCTCTTGGCAACCAATACAGGGATAAACTTCATAAACACATGATATATAGCTGTATATACTGGTAGTAAATGCTGTTGCGTTAGCTAGTAAGCCGCCCAGTCAATGCTCACTAACGTTAGTCATGTCAATGTTTTGCTAATTGGAGCTAAACTAGCTGGTAGTACAGTTACACTGTCAAATGAACGTTTTTCAACACCCCACGCATTTGGGTAAATGTCAAACAATGAGCCAATTTAAACCAGAATTCAGACCAGACAAGGTTTCTGTCATTTATCCTCTGTGAGGTAAAACTACTGCTCCACTGTTGACTGTTGTTTGAGTGACCTAAATAGGTTTTTGCTAATCTGAAAGCTGTCTGATGCTAAAAGTCACTTCATCTGTCATTATATCTTACACATCTCCCCACAATTAGGGTATTTACGATAAGATAAGATAAGATAAGGTAAGATAAAATGAACCTTTATTAATCCCCGGAGGGAAATTCAGGTGTCAAAGCAGCAACATCAGCAAACAGAGTGAAACACAGGAGAGGTAAAGGTATACAAAAATGATAATTATATAATTATATATTATTATTAATATAATTATATAATACATATTTACGATGAGCACATTACTGAAGATTTACCAAAAATGATACAATAAAATTCTTAATATGTTTTGCTGGCAGTGAATATTATCTTGCTGAAATTGTAGGCAAATTAATTATATTATCAAGATGAGAAACTGGCCAGAGGCAAGTCACATGAAGATCAAGAGGACTGTTCTCTTTTAATAATGATTTCTTTGTCTACAATTACTGTCCCACATCATTTGACACAGAGCTGCTCTGTTACTTTTATATGCAAGTTGCTAAAATGATTATGTAGCCCTTTAAAGGTCCCATATTATGCTCATTTTCAAGTTCATACTTGTATTTTGTGTTTCTACTAGAACATGTTTACATGCTGTAATGTTAAAAAAAAACTTTATTTTCCTCATACTGTCAGCTTGAATATGCCTGTATTTACCCTCTGTCTTAAACGCTCTGTTTTACCGCATTTTGACGGAATTGCAACAGAATTGCATTGCTAGGCAACAGCTTGGGTCCATGTGTACTTCGTCAGCTGATGAAATTCACATATACTGCAACCAGGAAATAAACTGTGACACATTTAAAATGTTTATGTTTAAATCTGTGTAAAAGGTCTAAATATTGTATATTTGTGACATCACGAATGGGCAGAAATCCTAACAGCTTGTTTCAAATGCAGAGTTTCTGAATACGGGCTGTGTGTATTTCCCTGTGGATTGAGTGTTTCGATACTTTCACAGTATTTATATAGGACTTTAGCCTGCTTTATAATAAAAAAATATGAAAATCTCACTTTTTTATAATATGGGATCTTTAAGCCAAGTCTTTGTATGCAGTCCCGACTCTTGCTTGTATCATAGAACGTGTAGGAGCCTTAAAAAAGGTGACTGATTGCATTATTCTTGCTAGTAATAATATTGAACAACTAAAAGTAAACATCTCGATCTTCTCTGCACGCCCACTAGCTGCTCTGCTGACCGTTTTCTGTTTCTTGCAGATGTGGCTTTGCGGGGGAAACGGGGCCCAGGTTCATAATTCCGAGCGAGATCCGGAAACCGGGACAGCAGCAGGTGAGACACCGCTGTGCTTTGCAGAGTGTAATCATTTGGAAGGATGTTTGGAGACTGCAAAATTATGTGTTAATGTGTGGTGTCACTTTCAGGCCATCAAAGTTGTTCAGTACAACATCAACACAGAAGAGCTTTATGTCATCCTCAAAGAGTTTATCCATTTACTGTACTTCAGGTGAGACTCTGCTGCTGTAAGCAAGTGTTTAAACATCCCTTTTTACAGAACATTTACTGCTTTTAGCTGAAAAATGGAATGGTCCAGCCTCATCGAATCAATGTTTGTCCTCCCATTTGTCTCAATCAGGCACCTGCTGGTGAACCCTCGAGACAGAAGAGTGGTCATCATCGAGTCCATCCTCTGCCCGTCTCACTTCAGAGAGACGCTCACCAAGGTTTTCTTCAAACAGTTTGAGGTATGAAAACCAAGCAGATCAGTGTTTTATAGAAGCTGCCGAACACGTTTTGAAGACGTGTTAATGCATGTAAGAAATGTACTTGTTTAAATATACAACAATCAATTTGAAAAGTATAGGCACTTCAGCTTGACTGCAGTAAAGAAAGTCCTGCAATAACACACATTTTTTTAACTTTACTGACGACCTTGATAGTGAGTGTGAGCTACAGTGTGTTATTCTTTGATGGTGTCTTCCAGGTGCCCTCTGTGCTGTTTGCCCCAAGTCACCTCATGGCCATCATGACTTTGGGCATCAACTCTGCTCTTGTGATGGACTGTGGCCACACAGAGACGCTGGTGCTACCTGTATCCTTTTTCTGTCATCTTGAAGTCTTCGACCTTTTAACGAATATTCCAACTGCTTAGGAATTGGATATTTGCTTTCTTACCCACAATCAGGAGAGAAGATTGATTAATCTCTGTCAGTTCAATGGAGAGTATGGTACAGGACACGTTTAGCCTCGACCAGCATAAAGACAGGAAGCGGGGGGGAAACGACTAGCCCCTTTCGAAGGGGAAAAAGGCCCAAATGTTTGAATGCGAAAAGAAGGTTTATTGTATTGTGTATAAACTTTATACGTTACCACCTTAACTGTGAACTCAGGTTTATGAGTGCACTCCTATTCTGCCAGCTTGGGAGGCTTTGCCTTTGGGAGGGAAAGCCATTCATAAGCAAGTAGCTCTAACAGATTTCAGAAGTGACTTTGCATGTTGGTGTACTATTTTGTGCACTCTTGTCTAAAGAAAAGAACACGTGCTGATTGCAAATATTATAACTGCATGTGTCTGTATTTATTACAGAGAATTAGATGGACTTCTTGTGGAGCTGTGCACTGTAGACACAGACACCACCACTGGACAGAGTGTACCAGCTGCCATTGGTAATTACAGAAAAATACTCGTCTTTTTTAAATGGATACACTTGAAAAAGCTAATTTGTTTTACGATGCAGAGAGCAGAAAAATATATGGGCTTTGACCCATTATGCGTCATTTACTATTCATAAGAAAAACTTGTTTCTGTGTGACATTTCAGCGAGTCCCTTTCTCAATTTGTGAATTATGCATATGCATACAGTCTAATTTTAGAGTTTTCTCGCCACACTTTTTCTTGATGGAGGAAACCAAACTGAACGGTCGTGTTGAGCTGTGAGATCTACAGCTGCAGCAGAGTGAGAGAAGCTACATATATATGTATCAATAATTAAGTCAGGCAGGAGGCCGACTCTCTCGGCTGGGCTTTTGAACCAACTGCATTTCTGCAGTAAGAACAGAGGGCCTCAGATCTCTTTAATCAGAGAAAGATTAATGCCTGAAATCTCTTTACATGATTTTTTAATTGTCTATATCAGTGTTTCCCAAACTTTTTTTCTGGGAACCCATTTTTTTTTTTATAAATGACAAACCATCACGACCCAATTCTCAATAGGCCTCATCCATAAATTGTGCCTAAATGAACGTTCCTGACCATTTTTACGACCAGATAGAATCTTGAAAGGTAAACCAGCCATTTCGAAGAGATATACGATTGATAAATCAAAACTTTGATTTATGCACGTTATTGGAAACATATACAAACCGTTATATACTTTATAATTGAAACCAAATAAATGCATTTAGGCAGAGTTAACAGGCTACCTCTTTCTTTTTATTTCTCCAGTAAAACAAACAGAATGTACGATAACCTTTCATATTAGATGCAGTGTTATAAGTAGGCTACATTTATCAGAGCAGTACGAACATTCAGGCTCCCTCATGTGGCTCAAAGGTGTACTGCAGATATAAATCCTAAATAAAAGACTGGAAGAAATTCTACAAATTTATTTTGGTGACCCTAATAAAATCTCCTGCGACCCCCCCTGTGCATCCCAACCCACTGTTTAGGAATGACTGCACTCTATGACAGTAGTAGCAAAATACCACAATACAAGTTTCTTTTGCAATAACTGGACCGTCCTTTGCTACAGTGTCAGCGCACACATTCCCCAAAATGCTGATTCAGCCTCATCATGAATCTAACTTGGAAGTGAAATGAGAGAAGTAGCTGATTTGTGAATAAGCCAGCCAGAGAAAATTAAGTTTCTCCTCATTTATGTGTCTTTTTTTAATCTTTTCTTCAGGGACCATCCCAGAGGAGACCGTGGAGGATATCAAGGGTAGGTTTGTTTTCAGGGTTTAAATTCTGCACCCCTCGCTTTTTCTCCCGTGAGGATAACGGATCGAGATTTTAATTATTTCCTTCAAAGACAGCATTCCCAAAAGCCTGCTCCCTTCATTACCATCTGTACACTGGAATATTATCCCAGCTGAAAACTGATGTGTGTTTCACAATGATGCAGTTTGCAATTTACTCGGTGCTGCAAAATAACCCATGCCAATAATGTAATTATAGCTTTCATTGAGGACTAATGTGCATGTTATAACCTTTTAATTAATTACCGGTTGTTACATTGCCTACAGTCATTAAGGACATTGGTTACAATGTTCATCCTTAGTTATAAATGTACCTGTCTTTTAGTTGGATGTTTGCTCATTTGGTTTTGTTTCCTGCAGTCAGAACATGTTTCGTCAGTGACCTGCAGAGAGGCCTCAAGATCCAGGAAGCCAAATTTAACCTGGATGGTACAGCTGAAGTGAGTGACATGTTGTTTGTGTTCTGTTTTTTTATACTAGTTACCTTAGTTATACTCAGTCTGTAAACAAATGTTTGAATTAAGTAATGCATTGCTGTGCGTTTGTCTACAATTCTTCCTTTCTGTGAATGTGTTTGTAGCGTCCAGCCCCTCCTCCAGATGTTGATTATCCTCTGGATGGTGAGAAAATCCTGCACGTCAACGGATCGATTAGGTAGTTCATCAAATTATATTTTTTCATATTTGCCTTTAACTGAGACAAACACAGATATTTAGTTCTTCTTTTTTTTTTAAAACTAGAATGTCTTACAACTTTGTTTGTCTCTCTGCTCTACTGTCCATCTGTGGGACAAGATATTAGTCTTTTAACTTGCTTGTTGTCTGCACTGTGTCTTTAAATTTCTGTCACAAAGTTGTCACTCATTAGATTTTCTCTTTTTTTTTTTTCTCCAGGGACTCTGTGATGGAGATCCTTTTTGAACAAGACAATGAAGAGAAGAGTGTGGCCTCTCTGATACTTGATGCTCTGGTCAAGGTAGAGACAAGTTATTCATTCTAATATATGTATGTCGGCATGTTTGAGGGCACGATATTATATTTATGAGCAATCACTTACTTGATGTAAAGTAATCAAGTAATAGAGGTTGGGAACCACTGTTTTAGAGCATGCATGTTGCAGTAATATAGTATAATCTTACATGGCCCTCTTCGCCATCTGTTGTGCCTTGGTTGACATTATTCCATTTGGATTTTGCCTCACTAATCTTCCTTTTTGGTGGATAGCAGTTTGAAATAGTTTCTCCCTAATTATGCTGCTTTAAACCCTCAGTATGTTTAACAGGAGGAATGCAGCAACCCAGTTTTGTTCTCTGTATTGCACAGCCGCGGAGTCGAGTGTACAGTTTGATTCGGTGTGGTTGCTATGGCGACACTCAACTGAGGCCACTCCATGTAACCGAGAGCAGTTTTGTTGTTCCATGTGGGGATCAAGTCGGCCCCGGACCGGGCTAATTAATCTCAGCGGGTGCAGCAGCAGCAGACATTACACAGCCTGCTACAGCGATACGTTTAAACCCCAATCTGTGCAGCGCTCTACTCAGGATATATTGATATATCAGCAGGGCTGAAGAGAAGGCACTGTAGTAATGCCAGCTTCAGCTTCTTCCATCCATCACGTTTTGTTTTAGTCTGCACCTGAAAACCACAAAATGCTGTCCTGCAGTGGTAGAACTGCTGCTTCCTCCTGCCTTATCTTTACTCCTACTGCACTGGCAAAATGTTTTCATTGTAATCCTGCTCTAATCTGTCATATCAGGGTGAAAAGAACAGGTGAAACCCAAGTAAATGTTCTAATTTGGTAAATGTGTGTTTCCCTGTAGTGCCCCATTGATACCCGTAAGGTGCTCTCAGAGAACCTGGTGGTGATCGGAGGCACGGCCATGCTGCCGGGTTTCCTGCACCGCCTGCTGGCGGAGATACGCCTCCTTGTGGAGAAACCCAAGTACAGCGACGTGCTGGCCAGCAAGAGCTTGCGTATACACGCTCCACCTGCCAAACCCAACTGCACCGCCTGGCTCGGAGGTCAGAGATGAGATTTTATTTAAATATTCATCCACTACCCTTTGAACTGAAGTGAGCAAAATAAGCAAATGGTATCATTTGGAAAGCCCTCTCTGTATTCATACTGTCCTCTGCTCAACAGGTGCTATCTTCGGGGCGCTGCAGGACATCCTGGGCAGCAGGTCGGTGTCACGAGACTACTACAACCAGACAGGCCGCATCCCAGACTGGTGCTGCTTGAGCTCCCCTCCTCCTGAATCTCTCTACGAAGCAGGAAAGACGCCTCCACCACTTATGAAGAGAGCCTTCTCCACGGAGAAGTAGAATGTGCTGTAACACAATTCAAATAACGTACTCTCCTTTACTCACCGTTATAGATCACTTCAGTAATCTTAAATGTAACATCTCATGTGTCGACTACACGAAACAGCTGTCCAGTAGTCCCACGTACGTTGTTGTATGCACCCACTGTGGGCTGTTTGACGATCAGGTGAGCTGGTTTCTGACCTCACCAGTGGAGGTTACATTGATATTCTACAAGAACCACGGTGTTAGAATTTCAAATAGGTTCTCCAGCCATGTCTTTGGTTTCATTTGAAGTCTCATTGAGCAAGACTGAACCTATACTCACTTTAACTCTAAAAAAAAACATGTCGTGTTCAGCAGAAATGCTTCAGATGATTACCAAATTGAGCTTTAGTCATCCATTCGTCCAAAAAAGCGGACGTTATTCCAGTAGGATGTATGATTTAAGTGTGGTGATCTGAGTGTTTTTTTACGGTAATGTCCCATGAAGTCCCCCCCCCCCAAAAAAAAACAAAAAACATGTCACTTATTTATTATATCGCTGTGTTTAGCGGTTGTTGAACTCAATAAAGTTCCTGTACACTCACACAGTTATTCCAGCTAATAACGGCTTTTCATGTTAAAATGTAGCACATGTAACAAGAGGGTCAGAGATATGTGAGTCAGTGGTGATCTGAACACATCCACACTGTCCTGAGCAGTGGTCTGATCAAGCTAAATAATTGAAACCACCTGTGTGTGTCAAGCATAGTAGTTGTTGTTGTTGTTGTTTACAGACTAAAACATCTTTCAAACAATGTCATCTTGCTCTGTAACCTTTAAATCCAACTATTGCAACAAATAAATATTCAGAATCCAGTCAGACTTGCTTTTTCTGCCCTTTTTATCCTACAATACGGTGTATGTTTGAAAAAAGAATCAGTAACTGAAATATGTCATACAGTAATAGCTGATCAGACAGCTGTTTTTGTGTGAAGATAGCTTACAGACACCATCCTAAACTATGAGCAACATTCCTATTTTATAAGTCTTGAAAGAGTCCACAGACTTACTTCCAAAAGGTAGAAAACAACTCACTGCATTGTCTATATAAACTCTAAAGAGGTTTGAATCACATCTAGTTCACTGTTCAACCCAGAAAAGTGCCTTTCCCCCCAGAGTATTGCCTCGGGTGCTGCCAAAATCACAGTTTCTATTATTATGCTTTCGCAATGGCGACAGCCACGGCCGTTATGTTTTTGGGTTGTTCGTCCGTCCAGTCCATTCTCGTGAACAGAATATCTCAGAAATGCCTGAAGCTAATTTCTTCGAATTTGGCACAAGTGTCCAGTTGGACCCAAGGATGAACTGATTCGATTTTGGTGGTCAAAGGTCACTGTGAGCTCACAAAGCACGTTTTTGTATGAAGTGATGACATTTTGGACAGACGTGGATTTAAACTGCAGCTTGGCTTGGTAACTTAACTTGAAGGAGGCATACAACTGCGAGATGGTAATTAATTTTTTTTTCCATTTGAATCTCAGAGCTATAAATTTGCACCTTAGGGAAATATGTTTTTTGAGGCATTTATCCAGCTACATTTAAGCCTCATGTTCCACCTTAACGGGTGTCTTTTATTTTTGTGTTTATTTTTTATTATGGTGACATTTCGCATCTTGTAGCACAAAGTTTAAGTTGCCTTAGGGGCAAAATGTCATCCAAGTTTGTTTCTGTGTGTAAATTGATCAGAAGCCTCATTTGTTGCACTTTATTCCTTGAAAGGAATTCATTTTTCCTCATCTACTCTAAATGTCCGAAGCTTTATCCACCGGCTCTATTCTGCTAAACTTATTCAAGAAACCCCCAAACACACTGTTAATGCGTGCGTCCCAGAAAGGAGCTGCATCTGTTTGGCCTTCTGGGTCACATTCATCACTCAGTTTTTGGTCCGTCTGGCCACTGTGGGCTTGGGAACTAGTAGCATTACCCACAATGCACCTGCAGCCCAAGATTGGCAAAAAGTGTGGGAAATCAGAAAAGAGTTTGGATTCTGAAAATAGGCGTAAACACTGAGCGGAGGAGAGACAAAGATCAGGCTGTAGATGGATGTCAGGAGGTGTGTATCTGTTTGTCTTTCCTGTCTTCGTCAGTGACAGCAGTAAAGGTCAAACAACCTCCCCAGAGCATTCATAATATGCTTGTTGAAAACATTTTTCAGTGCACGTGAATTGGAGGTTAATAATTGTTGCTTCCAGCTAGAATCTGGCTATGTTTGAGTTTCATTCCATGTGATGTAGGGTCAAAAAAAAGATGCATCTAATGGACCTCTTACAACTCCAGAGGGATTTTGGAGAGGAAAACAAGACCTTTGTTCCTCATATGATACGACCTCCTACCTGTAGATGCAGGCCAATGTTTGTCTGAGTTGCCAAACTTACTCAGATTATCCATTTCTGACCATAATATAGCTAAAGACAGCCCACATCTGTGGATATAGAGCAGTACAGTCCCACCTGCTGCCTCTGCTCCAGCTGAGGGAAACCCCATCCTCCCTCGATGGGGACTGGGACTGGAGCATCAGTGTGGTTCCCAGAGACAGGAAGCAGCAGCTGTCCGTCTGACCTCTGGCTATCAGACTGGGAGTCTGAGCGGGAAGGGGGGAAGCTCCCGGAAAGTGGGTGATCCCTGAATGTAAGGAGTGTTGGAAGATCAGGAAGTTCAAAAGCAGTTCACACGCCCCCAAATCTGTCAGGATCTTCACTGTATGAAATTCTGGCATTAAATGATGATCATATCCGTATTCTGCGCTAGATTTCGACATCCTTCAGATAGATTTGGGAGTGCAAACTCCTCCTGAACATGCTGGATTTGCTGAGCACATCATATGACACCAGGAGTATTACAAAATACCCATTTCATACAAAAGTTTCCCAACATGAGCACCAAGCTGGTCCACCGTCACAGCCCGCACACAAGGAGCGAGAGGCAAATGTGGTGAGAGAAGAGGCATCATCCATCTCAGTTATCTCCTCCACAGAGGTTGTTTTTCAAAACACACAGCAGCCCAATTATCCCGTAAATCACACCGGCTGTGAAAACACACCTGAGCCCTCCTCATAAATGTAGGGGGCACATCTGTGCTTGTCATTCACGCCCTGCAGAATGAGCAAACAAGAGATGTGATACGGCTGGTTATCACTGCACCTGTAAGTCAGTTTGGGGAAGTGAACATAATCAAGAATCAGCATTAACTGTAACTGAGAGTATCAGGAGAAGCCAGGTATTGTGTAACAGGAAGGCTACAGTTGTTTATAGCACTCATACCAACTGATGGTATCAGACATGTTATCTGTAGTAAACACGTGATTGTGCATAAACATGCCAAAATCAGGAATGAAGGGGGGAGACATTCTGTTCGTTCTTGCAGCAACAATGTTGATAGCTTCAGGTTTACTGTGTTTGTGCCAACACATTGACACAGAAGAATGTCAGTGTGTTTATGTGCAATACCTTTATACTACATTTTTTTCATGCATGCTGTACAGTTTTATATATTTTTTAGGTATTTTTCCTGGCAACCATTGGATTTCATTCATTTCTGTGTACACGTTGCCATCCAGTGAAAACCATAAACTTTCATCATGATGCATGTTTTCAGCTTTGTGACAGAGCACTTTTTCACATAATCCAATTGTTTTTTTTAAATTGTTTATTTAGCTTAGCTAAGAGGAATGGAAGGACAATTGTCTTAACCCATGAAGAAACGCCTAATTTTTCATTTTATCTGAAAAATAAAAAATAAAAAAAAGGAACGAGGACGAGGGTGTAATCAATCAATACAATGTTCACGTCCTTTTTTGTAAAAGAATTAGTAAACTGTTCGTCATCATTTTTTTATTTATTTATGAACAAATATAATTAATGAAACATTATTTAAAAGTTTTCTGAATCTGCTCTTTTACGGCAAACATTTCCAGAAGAATTAAATGTTCAGACGAAGGCTGTGATATGTGATGATAATAAAATAATCATTTAACTAATAATAGTCCAAAATGATCTGAAATTGCAGTTTTAAGTTAAAACCCTCTGTCAGAAACCAGATTTTTTTTTGGGCAGGACCCCCAAACCCAATATCTCCTAATATTTTTTATTCACTGTCTAAATTGACAATGTTTTTCTTTATCCTACTGCATAATATTTATGAGCTTCCTGACTGGGACACTGCTCCTAAAACCTGAATGATACTCTATACTATAGGCTACAAATAACACAGGAAAGCACTTTAAATATTAACACTATGGTACAAATACACCATCTTAACCCTATAATGTTCCAGTTGGAATATTATTGGGATTATTATAGGCCCACTATAGAAGATACATGGCCCAGGTATAATAATAGAAATAAAACCACAACTGATTATTATTGACACAGTGTAACACGCTTATGCTCATGTGAATAAGAGTACTGGCACTTATTTTTTTCCACTTCTAGCACTGCAAGTAGGCTAATTACGTTTTGTTTATTATAGTTAATTTTTTTCATTTCAAAATTTATTTTGAACATGTAGAATACAAAAAAAGAATGATCATACCAACAAGTGGACAGACAGAAACAAGTAGTATTTACATACAAAGAAAAGCATAAGAAAAATAAATTGTCAAACACTTGATGCCTTGAATTACATATTTGAAAAGGAGTGAGAAGAAGCATAAATTTATTTAATCCCACCCCTTCTCTCCATAAGTCAATTATTAATTATTAACCAGCTTCCTTATTGAGCCATACATATACTCTAATTAAATTTTCCTAAATTTGTCTAACTATAATTATTATTATTTATAATTATTCTAACTATAATTATTACCTTTAATCTTTAATCTGTTATCATTCCAGAATTCATTACTTATAATATAACTTAATCACAATACCAATTCATTACTTACATATTTAACTTAATCATATTGACTATTTGTTATCTTTCCTTATATGTGCAAATTATTATTTAAAATATACAATTTATAATAGTTTAGGCTGGTATAATGCTTATTATGATGATTATGTATCTATAAATTGTTAAATTGTTAAGTTATTGTCTAATCTAAGACATAATAGAGAGAAAGAGAATAATATATGGTAACTCTGGTAAATATGTGTATTCAAGGTTTGGCGCGCGCGCTCTCCATCCCCAGCTGCTCGCGCACGCGCGCCAATCAAAAAGAAAGCAGCAGCTTCACGACGCTGCTGCTATTTTGACTTTTCCAGTCTTCACTGACCGACCGGAGACGAGAGAGGTTGAGGTAACTATAGTCCAAGTTTGGCGCTATGCAGAGTTTCATCTGGATCTGGCATCTCTTCTCGGTTTTTCTGCTGCAGCTGGCACCTGCACAGGTAACTCAAAACCGTTTCAAAACATACATTTGTGTAATGTTAACTAAGAGCAAGATGCTTTTTTTTGTTGTTAAGATGGGGAATTGCAATTTTCTTGCAAGTTTCAGGTGTGTTGGGAACAGATGTGCCATTTAGGATTAGTGAAATATTTACATTTATCATTATTATATTTATCAAAATTTAATTTCATGTGAAATTCAATTTATCCTGTGATGTTTTGCATGTTTTTAAGAGAAGGTTGTCTTTTCTCCTTGACTGTAAATGTGACATATTGTCACCTTATGTGAAACCAAGTCACATTTAAATGGCTCCATGACTTTATCCAGTGTGAGAGGACACATCTGTTTCATTCTAGCCTGTTTGTTTACACACCATCTGTATTTTGACTGGCTGTGGCCCCACCATGAAGATAATATCTGCATTTAGGGGTTTGGGAATTGCCATGTTCACAGGTAGCTCAGATGCAGCTGTTACTGATCCAGGTAGAGATAGAGAGGTGTGCAGAGCTACATACTGTATCTGGAGTAATGCTGCCTGACATGAAACAGCAGTTGTGGTTGTGGTTGACTCTGCAGCTCCAGCAGGTCCTGCTCCCATGGTGGTGTGATGAGGGTGTAATCCTCCACATCTCTTACTCACATGATGTGCTCTCTCTTGGTGTAACAACATCCGACCCCAGGCGAGACAGATACATTCAGTATCACCCAGCAGGGAAGCGACCGCATGGTGAATATGTGTTGCAGTTTATGTGGGGGAGATTAGAAATGTGAATGTGCCTGCATGTAGGGCACAATGTCAGGGAGCACTTGTTAATATGAGGAAAATGTAGATTTAGCCTCCATAACCAGGACAAACACACCACATTAAACCTGCAGTAGGCAGAATATTTTTGGCATCATTGGGCAAAAAATCCATAATAACCTTTCAGTATATTGTCATTCAAGTATTCTGAGAGAAAACTAGATTTCTGCACCTCCTCATAGCTCTGTTTTCAGGCTTTAGAAAATCTATCCCGTGACGGGAGACTTTGGCCAATCACAGATCATTTCAGAGAGAGAGAGCGTTCCTATTGGCTGTTCATTCAACGGAGGCAGCTGTCAATCACTCGCAAAGTCCGATCAAATGGTCAAACTAGGCAGCGCTGATCAAATATGAATCCATATTCTGTTACTGTAATGCCTATTTCTCGCCTCAAATGTTTTCAGAAACATCTTGTACTGTACTATTTAGCTGTAAAATGAGAAAGTTTGCTCTGGCTGGTGGGCGGTGCTTGGTATTTCTTCAACTGATAAAATGTTTTCATTTTACAGCTTAACAGTACACTACAAGATAGATAGATAGATAGATAGATAGATAGATAGATAGATAGATAGATAGATAGATAGATAGTAACTTTATTGATCCCGAGGGAAATTCAAGATGTTTCTGAAAACATTTGAGTTGAGAAACAGGCATTAGTATCAAAATATTGATTCATATTTAATCAGCGCTGCCTAGTTTGACTGTTTGATCAGAGTTTTTGAGTGATTGACAGCTACTCAGAGACGGCAAGGCTCCAGCTCGGCTCTGATTGGTTGTTTTCCTCCGGTCTGTGAAATCTTGCAGATGCCATTTGGAGCACCAGAGGACACGGAGGCACATGTTTTTTTTTTTTTTTTCCAGATTACCTGTCTCATGCACTACTGTCAGGATATAGTGACCGTTTTATAAAAATAACTTTTTTTAATCATATTTGCTCCAATTCTACCCACTGCTGCTTTAATAACTGGGGGAATTACGACATCTCTTTCCTAACTGGTTGATGTAGTATCCAAAATATGTCCTAAACCTGGGTTTGCCTGTGTCTTCAGTATGGTAATAACCATCTTGCATTTGCTTGGAAGCTTAGTGTAAGTTATATAATTAGAGAGGCAAAAGGAAAATGAGAGAAGGGACAACTTTTGCATATTTTTCCTTTTTTAGTTTTGTCTAACTTTAACTACCAGTTTTAGTTTTTTAGCTCATCATGTCCAACATCAAGCCACTTCAATCATACTGTAATGTTTATGCTTGTCAGTATGTTTTATTCTAATTACAGCTGTTGTAATGCATCTGCTTCTATTGTTGGATGTAGCAATATACAGAACCTTTGGCACAAGTACAAACTCACATCCAGCGAACATAAAAAATCCCACAATAAGACCTTACTGTTGTCTAAGCTACGAAGCGTTTCCCTGTGTGTGACATTTAGGAGACAATGTTCCCATCGATGTTCACAGAGTGAGAGGAGAGCAGGAGAGAGGAGAGGTGAGGAGTCAGAGAGACATTGTTGATATTGAAAAGAAGAAGAGAGCCAAGATCAACTTTGCCCTTGTGTTTCTGCTCAATTTGGCGTCAGGAAATCAGGAACATTGCCATTGTGAGTTTGGAGGCTGGGTTGTGAGAATTCAAGCTGTGTCATGATACATTTCAGTGCTGCCTTTGTCTGAACCGTGTTCATTGTGTGTAAAACTCCCACGAGTAAAGGCAGTAACTATTCTTCGCTGTTATTCTTCGCATTCTCGGAAGGTTTTTGCTTCTTGTGATAATAAACCCTCTAGTATTACATCAGATTGAGAAATCAAGTGGGTTTTTTGTTGTTGGCTGACTCATCTTACTGCTTAAACAGCAGCACAGCGGTATGCACTTCTGAAACCATGCTGCATCATTGTTTTCACTGGATCATTGTGTGTGCACACCTTGGTCTCTGCCACAAGAGGGAGCTCTGCAACTGCACAATGAACCCACTGCTATTATCATGTCTCACTCCTATCAGATCTGTGTCATTGCAATCATGTTTGGCATTGATGTTCATACTTTTATCAAATGCAATTGAAGGGTTAATCACTGCAGATGTCAATTTCTTATTCTTTTTATGTCTTTTGCAGATTTCACACCCTCCAGAAGAGGGTCACTCAAGAGGTAAGGGATGTCCCACCGAATAAGGCATTTCCACCTCTCCCAAAATGATCTAAAGACTCAACTTGTCTTGTAGTCATGGCGTTCCAGGAGGTGTGGGCGAAGAGCATGTGTCGGCCCATGGAGCAGTTGGTGGATGTGGAGCAGGAGTACCCTGGAGATGTAGAGTACATCTACTTGCCTGGTTGTGTCCCACTTTGGCGCTGCTCCGGTTGCTGCGGGGACGAGACGGTGGAGTGCCAGGCTACCCTCGAAAGCAACGTCACACTGCAGGTATAGCTACATCTCTAATTAGACATGATTTATCAGAAATACCTAAAGGGAGATGTTAAAAATGCACTTTCTCTATATTAAAGGGGACCTATTATGCTTATTTTCAGGTGCATACTTGTATTTTGGGTTTCTACTAGAACATGTTTACATGCTTTAATATTCAAAAAGACTTTACTTTTCCCCTACTTGCTGCAGCACCTATTTTCACCCTCTGTCTGAAATGCACTGTTTGAGCTCCTGCCCCACTCTGTTGTGATTGGTCAACCAAACCAAACTCTTCCGACTCTGTTCCAGCTCCGCTCTAACTAGCTTTGTTTAAAGGCCTTGACACACCAAGCCGACGGTTGGCCATCGGACAGTTTGGAGCCGTCGGTGAGCGTTCGTCGGCCTAGTGTGTCCCGCATCGTTGGCTTTAGTCTGTCCGTGTCAGAGTTTCTTTGGCCGATTCACCATGTTGAATCAGCGGTGGCGCCGGTCAGTGAAAGAAGTCATTCTGATTGGCTGTTCAGCTTAAACAAATTAATGCACGAGAAAAAAAATGGAAGTTAGAAAAACAAGCCAACAACTCATCTCATCTGATCATTCCAACACACAGATATTTTCACAACGGCCATCTGGAATGAAGCTAAGTGGTGAGTGAGAGTGGTGTGAAAATGGTCGTCAGACGCCACTTTATTTCTTGTACGTATCATAACAACGGATTGTATATCCACCGTCGTCGGTCTTCCGGTTTCCCTTTTTGAGTGACGAATACAGACTACCGCTACCCTGCTGGTGTGGAGAGTAATTTCATCTCACGCAGGCGCAGAACGTACGTGGTAGTTGGCCATCGGCGGTAGTCTCTGTGGTGTGTTTGAGTGCAACTTTTTGGCCAAAACAAACATGAGGCGACTCAACAGGTGGCTTTAGTCACCGCTAGTTCTTTGATGTCGGCTTAGTGTGTCCCCAGCTTAAGGATGTGTCAAACTAGCCGCTAGGCAAAGTGCGTTACTTGATGACATCACCACGTTATGGAAGAAAAGGCGGGACTTTAATCGAGGCGTTTCAGGAGCAGTGTTTCTGTGGGGGAGAGTGACTCCCTTTGGCCTGGACTTTGTAACTTTGCAGACCTTTTACATGCACAAAAAACTATATAACACACTAAAGGAAAGGGAAAAAGCATAATAGGTCCCCTTTAAATATATGGCCCTTTATTCAGCTTTCCTTTGTTTCTCAGGTGATGAGGATTCATCCCATGGCATCTATGCACCATGTGGAACTCACATTTGTGGAGCATCAGCGATGTGAATGCAGGTAATTCTTTCTAATAGACACTAGATGCAAATGGAGATTGTTGCAGCACAGCTAACTGCCAGTTGTTTGTGTTTTTTCCCTCCTGTTTTAGAGCCCGCCAGAACCTTCTGCATAATAAAAGGTCAGTAGACGAACATTTTATCTATCAGACTTGAACACATCAATATCTTCACTGCACTTTGCTCTTCCTCCACAGCATCAGCGAGTCTATCAAGAACAAACCTCGAAGGAGGAAACACAAGAAGACAGCAACCGGCTGTGGCAAGTAAGAGATGGATTGCCCTCCTGCGGCACACACACACACACACACACACACAGAGTTTCATAATGTTCAGACATTTACGGCTACATTCTTCACTGATTCCTCCACACTGTCAGACTTCCAAGGACAGATGGGATTAAACAATATCACAATATATTGTCTGCTGTGTTGCTCCTCTCTTTGGCAGGTCTGTAATCCACCAGTTATTTATGATGAGCTTCTGTGTGAGGCCACAGAGAGTTTGTAGCACAATAATCCAAGGCCGCGTTTAGTTCCAAGGACTGCCAGTGTAATAGTTTAGTCTGAAAATCATCAGATTCACACATCAGAAGAAATAACAAAAAGAAAACCAGGACAAAAGGAAAGGAAAGAAAATGAAAGGATCAGTAAGATTGGTGGTGGGGCTCAATATATATATAAACCTTTTCATCACCCCAATATGTTCATGTATTTTCTATTCGGCAGCAGGCAGAATGTGAGTTGGCCAAGGGATGAATCTATAAAGCCGCCAAATCTACCTTGTGCACAAATGAAAATGCCTTTTATTTGAGGTAGACTCCAATGAAATTTGAAGCCCCAGACAATCATTTTACAGTCCCATCCGAGAGGTTTATGTGCAGTGAGTTTGGTATTTTGTTTGTATGCGGGCTCACTCTTTTCACATAAAGGTCAAAAGGTCAGCATATGTCACAGGTGATCTCTCTGTGCCTCTCTCACCCTTTCTTTCTCTTTTATTTAACATGGGAAATTGTTATGTAACCAATCTTGAATTAGTGCACAATGCAGGGTTATAATATTTGGAAATTTTCTATTTGTTTCATTTATTTTCATTTCATTTTTTAGTTTAGTTTTAGTTCGTTTTCAGAGAGCATTCGCTAGTTTAAGGTTTAAGTTTTTCAGAAAGGTTTAGTTTTAGTTTTTGTATATTTAATTTTAGTTTGTTTTTGTCAGGGCAAGCTATAATGTCTCTGAAGTATGTAGCTACATATACATACAAAATATATAATAATATGTTTGATGTTTAATCTTCGCGCTACTCTGTGGTTCAATGTCACGAGAGCTGAAAGAAATTCATGCTGTCGTCTCCTTTTTTTGTCTGTGATATATTATAGTTAAAAGACTAAAGCTGAAATTAATTTACATTAATTTTAATTGTAAATATCCAAGGCTTTAGGAGATTAATCCACAGTAGGGACAGAAAACAGATTTTTTTTGTATTCTTTTTTTAACCTCTCTCACAAGTTCCTGAACTTTATAGAAGCGAATACTGTTTTTTCTATTTTTTTATTTAGCTTTTGGTTGTTTACATTATTATTATTTATTTTTTTATTTTTATTTATTTATTTCTTTATATTATTACTTAATTTTGAACCATCATTCCCTGTGTATATACTGTATGTTATTTTGTCTAGGCAGTGGGGGGTGGGAAAAGTAAAAATGCTCTGTTTTAAATATCTGTGAATAATATTCTTTTTCTTAAATAAAAATATTACTATAAAAAAAAAATGAAGGGCAATACTAAATCACCAGATAGGGTCAGATTTTTTCAAGTTTATCTCAAAACAACACGTCATGTCCAGACACTCTGAAACAGTGTGCACTGTAATCATTGCTCCTGTCCACACTGGCCCTGAGAAGATCCCTCCTAAAAACAATTCCAATGTACGCAGTGTGGAACCAAATCCATAATCCTCTTTTTGTGCAAAATGGCAAGTTTAGCTGAAGCTAATATGAGGCTGAGATGAGCGGATGTAGCAGTCCGAGTTAGTTGAATCAATTGGGTATCCCTTGACTTATAGTCCTTTTAGTACAAAAAGGAAACTCTTTTATTTCTCCTCCTGAGGAAGGAAAGATATTAATTTTATTTGTCTAACACGAACTACTGAAGCCTTAAATTGGCTTTCAATGTACAAGTGGGCATGTGAGTGCTGTTTTAAGACAGACTTGAAAACATTTGAACCTATCATGTACTGCTGGCTCAGTCATTAAAGCACATGCATTAACTTTTCCCTCTCGGGGAACAGGGAACAACGGGTGATATGATAGTAGGTGCTCGATCAGGTGAAAACTAGGTCAGCTGTGTGAAGCAGTGAATATAGGCTTTCACCATCTCTTTTGGTAAGAAGGAGAACGAGGGGACGTCTTATCCAACAGCCTAAACAGAGTGTGAATCCATCCATCCTCTGAATCAGCCCAGCTATAAGCCGGACATTGGACCAAACTAAGGTTATGTTTGGTGGTGGTCTGTAGGTTTTGTAGGAACCTGTGTGGCCATCTTGTTCTGGCTGTTGTCTGGTGAAGCACAATGCTGATTCTGCACCATGACTTTGCACCATGACGAACCAAACAATGGCTCTAAATAGTGCCATTCGCATTTTTGTTCTCCTACACGCTTGGCACACGGGAGAAGTTTCAGTTGGTTGCAATCTGCAACCTCACTGCTAGATGTCGCCAAATCCAACACACTGCACCTTTAAGGGACGTATGATCCCATGGGCCCCTCGGCCTGTGCCCTGTAGGCCTGTTCAGTAATCCATCCACGTAAGTGTCAAAATGATCATTAGTGATTAGGTGATTTGTAGTTCTGAGATTGCATTGTAGTACGTTAGTGGACCTCATAACCTGAGTCCACTTGCAATTTGGAAATAGCTGAGAATTTACAAATTCAGGAAGCTTGTCTTTTAGTGAAAATAGCAATTTAACTCAATTACAATGTAGATAATATTCAACCCCAAAACATCTGTATAAAGATATAAAAAGAAGAGATTCTAGTAATACATCTCTGCTCAAAAAGGGGCGTATTATGGTAGTTTTGTTTGTTGTTTCTACTCAGAGGTGTTATGTAAGAGTTATAGAACAGGAAACAGGTACTTCCCATTGTTTATCCAGTGTTTTGATCTGCTTGAATGAAGAATTTGAACAATTTCTCCTTTGGCATGATGTCACACTGAGAGCAAAATAATGATATTCAATAACCAGCCCTTCCAATTTGGTGTCTCTAGTCACAATTCTGTTGATGGAAGGGCACATCCAGCAATAAGACCAGCAAAATGGAATAATAGCTCATGAATAATGTTGTTTATCAATATCAAATGATCTGCCACATGCTGGGTTGGAAGATTTGAAATCCAAATGAGGTGAAGTCAAACAAAGTTGGTTAAAAAGATGGACACATGTATTTCATAGACATACGGTCGTACCAATTTGTCTTCAATCGTTTATTTTTATCTTTTCAGGTGCCAGTTCCCTCAAAACAAGATAGATCTTCACTGATTCACATGTCCAGATATCCATAGTTTAATTTGAAGGAGTGACTTTGGAGTGTCTTCTGTCCACACATATCTTTCCTCGTCCAGTGCATCCATGCAAACATGACACTTTCCACCTTGTCTATGACATTCTTTTCTTTTTTGGTTAATTATCAAAGCAAACAAACATATCCGTAAAACTCCTTCGGCTCTAACTGCTGTTTTTTAACAGATCTGTTTTCATTTCTTGTTGGTTTTGTGGGAGGCTTTAAAAATAGACATAGGATACAACCGATTCAGAATGGACCAGAGATAATGGGTGGAGTGCTGTAAGCTCATCAGTCGCCAGGGGGTGAAGGATTAAGGCCTCCGTCCATCCTCAAGTGTTCACCGATTCAATCAGATCGATGGCAACACTCACAGAGAGAGGCCATAAACCTTTGCCATGGCTTCGTGTTCATTGTAACTTTTGCAGAGTGACTCCTGTTATAATTGTTTATAAAAGCATCATGTATGGGACTTTTCTGTAAAATCTTATTTACTACTTATGGGAAATAATGTGTTTATAAGTTCATTGAATAAAAAATTCAGTCCAAACACAAGGAGCCTTCTGTGTTATCTACATTTGCATTGGTAGACCATTAGGATGTGTAACATGTGAGGACTGTGAGAGCTCTTTCTCTGACAAGGCTCTGTGGTGAGCACATTGAACACAAAGCACACTGTTATCCATTGATTCGTATTGCATTCACAGCCTTTCAGAGACATGTGAGATAATAGATGTGCGGTTAGATTTAAGAGAAAAGCTTCCTCAGTTGGTGCTTCACATGACAGGATGTGGCGCTTTGAGGCGAAAAGTCAGCAATAATTACATGGTAGGTAAATTAATTTCAGTCATAACCCTAGTCTCTTATACTGTTATTAGTATTTAGTAACGGTTGTGTTGGATTCCTCGGCATGCACTTCCATTAGAAACCTTGCCACCTCATCCTCCAGTTTTTGTTAATGCAAGCATGGAAAGAAGCTGTAGGAGTAAACCTATATGTAGTTAAGAGCAGCATGCCTGCACGTGAGAACGTTTTGTTCAGAGGGGCAAGTGTTCTGTTTACATGCTGCAGAGAAGACTTGCTCTGTTCAGGGTTAGCTGCAGGCCAACCAGGCTTTTATGTAATACATTAGTACATTACATTCCACGTCACTTCCACGACAGTACACTTGAGATGCAGGTAGGGCTGTGTCACATCCAATCAACTTCAGCAAACATCCCGGTATGATTTAATGCAAAAAAAGTGAAGGTATCCAAAACACATTACTACTTACGCAGTTAAATAATCAACAGTTATTTTATTCCAACAAGAGCAGTAAAGAATGCTTAGAAAAACACAACAGTATAACATGTGCTCAGTGGTGGAAAGTAACTAAGTACATTTACTTAAGTACTGTACTTAAGTACAATTTTGAGGTACTTGTACTTGACTTGATTATTTCTATGTTCTTATACTTTCTACTTCTACTACACTACATCTCAGAGGGAAATATTGTACTTTTCACTCCACTGCATTGATTTAATGACTTTAGTTTCTTTACAGATTATTAATACAAAATATAATCAACGAATCAGCCCAGCAGTATACAAAGTCATTAAAATGAGCTCCACCTTAACCAGCTGCAACATTAAAGTGATGAACACATTAATGCATCAATAAGTATAATCCAGCAATATACATTATTCTGCATAATGTGTGTACTTTTATGTTTGGTACTTTTTGTATATTCATATGCTAATATTTTTGCACTTTTACTTAATCTCAATGAGATGTCTGCACACTGTAGAGCTACTGTAACGTTACACTTCCTACTAAATGCACATGCGAACACAATGTCCTTATACATGCCACACATTTGGCAGCAGTCACGTTTTTCTGCTGTTTGGCTGCGTTGGCCAATCAGAAACCTGGAAATCTATGTGACGTTCCGGTACTCCAGACAAGACCACGCCCCTTAACTACCAAATATGGACAGAATGTCTGGAAACTAATGATGGGAATTCCGGCTCTTTTTAGTGAGCCAGATCATTTGGCTCAGGTCACCAAGAAGAGCCGACTCTTTCGGCTCCCAAACGGCTCTTCGTTTTTACCACTTCTGCCTTTTATAATTCAGCCAAATTTAGCGCTGTTTTGATTTTTGATTAGTATGTGTGCGCATATTTCACTTAAATTATTCAACATAATTATACTAAACCCTATAATTTCCTGAGTACCATCATTTTACATGCTGCTTTGTTTCCGACTGTCACTCATCTTGTCTGCTATTCGCGCACCGCACTCCTCTCTCTTTCTCTCCTCCTCTCCCTCCTGCTCTGTACCTGTAGACCATCAGCGCACCACACACTCCCGCCCCTCCCTGCTTGATGGTATGATCCTTGTCTGTCATCACCTGATTGGTCGCACGGACGTCATTAACACAACATTCAGTCACAGTCACGGTACGTGTCCACAGGGGCATTTTTTATCGCGAGGGGATGCGATGCTTCCCAACATTGGACGCTTGGTGGGCGGTCACTAGACACAAGGCTGTCCCCACCTGATTGGACGAACGCTTTCCCTCCGTTGGCTGGTGCTCCCAGCTTTCAAACCAGGACCAGTATGGAGGCTCGTTTGGAAACTTTCTTCTCTTATTTCACAAAAATAGTTCACTGAAATGTGTTTCTGAAAACATTTGAGGCGAGAAATAAGCCGCGCAGCTGCTGAATCTGTCTTTATTTTGGATCGACAACGTTTATTTTAATAGAGTTCTCGGGAGTTTCGAGAGGCGGCGAGTCGCGTTGGACGCCCCGTGATTTGCATAAAGTAGACTAGCCCCCAACTTTATGCAAATGAGGAGCAAGCGTCGTGACGCTCCGTTTCTCGAATCGAGACGCCAAGTTACAAGAATGCAATGCGCGGCTGCTTACACAGATAATGAATGGGGAGAGAGGAAAGCACGGATCCTGTGGACACGTACTATTATCATTCACTTATCACACAATCAAGTCCCGCATCAACTATAAATTCCTCATTCTCACATACAAACCCCTCCATGCTCTTGCCCGTCAGTACCTAACTGACCTTCTCCACCCCTAACTCCATCCCGGAAACTACGATCCTCCGACACTGGTCTGCTCTTCACCCCCCACACCTGGCTGAGAACATTCGGCGACACAGCCTTCAGCGTCGCGGCCCCCGCCCTCTGGAACTCTCTCCCTCCTGAAATAAGAAATGCTTCATCCCAGGACACTTTCAAACACCTGAAACACCACCTGTTCATCAAGGCCTATGATCTCTGCTGACTCTTCCTACACATCACTCTTTTAATTACTTAGCTATAGTTTCTCCTCTATGTTATTTATTAGTATGATTTTGTAAAGCGTCCTTGGGTTTCTGAAAGGCGCTATATAAATCCAATTTATGATTATTACTTACAAGAGCCGGCTCTTTGAACCGGCTCGTTCTTGACCAACACATCACTACTGGTAACCATGGATGTAGCTGGTAACTAAGACCGTTGTCCGTTATATTTTCGCCGCCTAGCAACAATAGTCGGTAGGTTAACTGAAAGGTCACCGCCGGTAGCCTTTCCTTTGGTTTTTGACGCTCACGGAGAACAATTAAACGGTTCACGGTTAACGTGTGTTGCCACCGTGCTCTACACGTGACCGAGCCACAGGGGAGGGGCGGTGAGTCTCGTGTGTTTCACCGTGGAGGAACACCGAGTCCTGCTTTAACGTGTCTGATCTGAGCAGCAACAAGCACCGAGACACCACACCGACACACCGAGAGGAGAGGAGACACCGAGACAACAACACGGTTACAGGCTTGTTTACCTCTCAGCTTTGAAGACAGCGTTATTGGATCAGCGTCGAGGTCAAAGTACGTATATTATTCTGTGTTTCTCCACCGTTTTGTTGTGTTTTTTGCTCCAACTGTGTCGGTTAACGCTCACACGTTAACGTGAAGCTAGCTAACCAACGTACTCACTTGTATTGTGTTGTTGTTCGTCTATGAGGCTCAGTATCAGAATCAGAGTCGTGTTTATTGCCAGGTGTAAGAAGTATACACCAGGAATTTGCTTTGGTTTTGTTGGTGCAAATAAACAGTATAATAACAAAAGAATAGATAAAAACGTTAGAATAAAATAATAATAATTTTTTTTTTAAATTCTACCAATATACAATATACAAAATATGCTATAAACATGATATAAACAGATTGTGCAAGTTGTGGTAGTACTGTTAGCTAGGCTGGTCATATTAAATGTTATATTCCTTTCCATGTTATGCAAAATTAACATTTGTATTTTGTATTTTTTTAGTTAAGTTAATAATTAATACAGTAGATAACGTTACTTCGAACACATTTTGTGTGTAACTGATAGCTTCAAGATTCAAGCCCTTAATTGTTATTATCTAGTACAACGAAATTAGATTGTGACAATCTCATAGGTGCTAATGAAAAGACAATACAATAAAAAAGAGATGCAATATAAATATAAAAGATAATACAATATAAAATACAATATGTATATTGATGAGATTACAGTGATCAGCATGTTATTGCACATAGCCGTAACAGTAGATTTACAGTATTTACATTGCAAAAGTGACCAACGTGTTATTGCACGTGTTCAACTCAGACAGAGGAGACGTCAGAGTTCTTTATTCAGTTGATAGTACAAAACTAGGGGAGGGTAATATAAATGTGGAAAAATGATGGCAAAACAGGTAATAACATAGGCTTTCATTGATCATTACACTCACCTGGAAAACATGTAACGTTAATGCAGCCTGTAAGACCAGGAATAGATGTTTGTTTATATCACAATATTGAAATAACTAGCATACACTACCATATCATGATATAGATATGCTGCCCAGCTCTAACTGAACGTTTCAGCCAACACCTTTTGTGTTTATTTACATATGTATATATATATAAGTAACAACTCCATATTCTGTCGTTGCTGATGTAGTTGCTGTGAGATCTTGTCGAGGCAAGGACATTGTCCGTACAACAGGAAAGACGATGAGCACCAAGAGGAAGGCAGATAGTCACTCAAGGGCAGCAAACAGACCACGCATCATGAAGTCTGGAGGCTCCCGGGCTGATTCAGAGAGAGACTCTGGATTCTCAGGTTCGACCTTGCTCTTGCCACAGTTTTATGTGCTTAGATTGTAAGATAACACCAAATTGAACCCCATTTACACTTCCTCCTTGTCTATAGATGCAGGCTCGGAGCACATGAGCACAATGGACAACACCGACTCCGAGGATTCACCGCGCCTTGTTGTACAGCAGGGACTGCAGACCAGTGGCCCGGGGCCCAAATCCTCTCAGCTGGCGGTGGTGGGAGGCTCCTACTCTAGCCTCTCTCCCATGATCATCATGAACAACGTCCTCCTTAAGCAGGTACGCCATTAACTCTATAACATAAACCTGAGCTTATAACGTTAATGGTGTGGATGAATTTTATGCTTCCACTCAGGTTCAGCCCTCAGGTTACAACAGGAAAGTTGTGATCCAGTTTTATTGCACTTTTGTTTAACTTGAATTTGTCTTCACGTTCCAGGCACAGCTGCCTGGAACGTGTCACCAAAAAAAAGACTGAGGAAAAAAATAGGACAACAAAAATCAAGAATAATGTTTACTTGATTTATGGTTCTGTAATTTATTTTATTTAAATTGTTTGACAAAGATTTAGGCCTCAAAACGTCTGTTGAGCAGACCAGTTTAGTTGAACTTTTAATCAATTAAACTCAATGATATCTCACTTGTCCACGTTAAACCTTTTTATTTTCATTGATTAAGTGAAATGGCTTATTCCCATCATATCACTACGATGTCGCTTACATCGCTCTTCCTATTAAAATGTAATTAACTTTGAGGCCTCTGTTTAAATATGTTGCTGACACAGTGCGTCCCAAGCCGAGTTATTTTGTCTTTATTTTTTAGCATTTCACATGAATAGTATACTCCATTACGACAGACAGAATGATGTGGGTGTAACCTGCGTCTGCAGTTTGTCTGCATGAATGGACTGCATGTCAGCCAGCGCACAGCATCTGACCCTCCTTTTTGAGCGTGGGTGACCAGGCATCTCTATTACGGATGGAAATTGATTTAGTGATATTGTCGTACAAAAGTCATTTCTGTTCCCCCCAGAGAGAAAGAGAGAGAAATGGAAAGCACGCCTGAGAGGTTAGCAAGAGAGAGCAAGAGAAGTGAAAGCGAAACTTTATCTGGCAATTTTGTAATGTGATTCTATGGTTTAACACTGAAGTGTAGAGAACTATACTGCAGACTGGAGTCTCTGCTGCTGCTGATGGTGATAACCAGAGATTTACTGGTAACAGCGGTCTCAAGAATGGGTCGAACGCAGGTTGAACGTCATTAGATCCACCACGTACGCCAATCCCTGAAAGGGGGATTAGTTATCTGAGAACAACTGATTAGGTTGCTATTTGGCTATGACAAAACAGTGCGGGTAGCGGTGCTGACGCTGTACTGACAGTTAATCAACAGAAAAATGATAAGTATTGATAATTTGAGTTATTTGTCAGGTACAAATACAAAATGTGCGGCTCCTATGTCACACAAAGTTTATGATTTATGGGTTTATTGGTCGCAGTAAGTAATACATTTTAGCAGGAATCTCTGCTCTGTGTAAATTCGTGAAGGGTGATTGTCAGTATTTATCGTTTCATAGACTAAATGATGTGTGAAGAGTGTTGCGGTTCCACATTTTGAAAAATTCTTTAAGCATTGCGTCTCAAAACAAACAATGGAAAAGAAACACGTGTAAAATGGGCAAGTACTCGTTGGGACCTGCCTTTTTTAAAACTCTCAATTTTGACTTTGTTGTCTTTGCAGCCGAGAGATACTCCTCCTGCTCTGAAGCCCTGGGGGTTCAGTCCCACAGTGGAGGTGGTTCAGCCTGTGGTCCAGCAGCCTCAAGTGGTCTTCCTTCAGCCCGTGGTTTCTCGTCAAGCTTCCTGTGCCTCCAAAGAGGCCTCCTCTAGACACAGACGCCCTAAGAAGTATCTTCCAATCCTGAAATCCTACCCCAAGATTGCTCCACATCCTGGAGACAGCTCCAGTTCTTCAGGGAGAGGAACTGCTTCCTCTTCTTCCTCCACCACCTCCTCCTCCAACTCTTCTTCTTACTCCTCCTCCTCCTCCTCTTCTGGGTCAGAGTGGGGTAGCAGTTTGACTTCCAGCCACCGGGAACACCGTCAGAGAGAGAAACAGAAGAGAAATCTGTGCGGTGGTGCTAGTAACTCCGGCTCAACCACTCCCAGTCTTCCCGCTACCCCCGGCACCACGTCTCCTCTGCTCCAGAGACAGCTCTCTCTCCCCACAACGGAAACCAGTGCCAGCAGCAGTCCTGCCAGGGAGAGGCCTTCATCAGTTGTCAGCCAGGCAGACTTTTCCACCTTCCCGTCTGTTACTCACACCGCTGGCTCCGTTCCCCAGACGGACACCCAGGAGAACAGCTCATCGGGAGAATGTAACTACAGTGACAATGATGCTGATACAAAGAGGATGCGCTTCTGCAACACTTACAACATCCTGAGCAAATCCGGCCTGCTGGACATCGCGCTCCGCACCAAGGAGCTCCACAGGCAGAACCGACGCACCCAGAGCGACCTAGACCAGCTAAAAGAACACACGGACCTCTTCCTTCAGGCTCTGTGTAGAGGTGACGCCAGCATCTGTGTTAAGCTGCAGGCCAGCCTTCAGGAGGAAGACAAAGAGAAAGAGATTGAGAGAGCTGCTCTGACCAGCTTAAAGGCAGATTAGACCTAGACTAGTGCTACACAGTAATCCTTTAGACTGAGATGGGGAAATGAAGACCAGGGTTGTGGGGGGTTGGAGCGTATAGAGACAGATGGACAGAGAGTAATGTGCTCTACAATTCACCCCCCATCCCCAGACTCTCTCACACACAGACAGTGTGCTGTGGCCTACATTTTGGCTGCCTTCAGGGCCCTGACACACCAAGCCGACCAATTAGTGCACCAAGACTTTTCGTTGCCTCGCGTCTTCTGTTTTAAAGTTGAAGTTGAACTCAATCGTTAAGACTGTAGCCTCGGTGCCCAGCTGACCGCCAGCGTGCACACATGCTCTGCACCTGTGTGAGAGGGGAATATTTTAGTCAGCTGTCTGTATTTGTAATCCAAGAAACATCATGGAAAGAGAAGCAAAGCAAAACTATACTACTATTTTTTTTTTGCAGCAGAATTTGTGAAAATAACTCAGAATTCATAATGCTAAGATTATGAATTGAGAATATCTGTATATCCCCTTTTGAAAAAGTTCCAATGGACATTGTACACTGTGCTTCGCTGTACTCTGTTGTCAAGCCAGTGGTCTTTAGCTTGTGGAAAAAGGGAAAAAACGAAGGTGAAATACAGGAAGAAACCTCACTAAATCAGTGCGATCACACACGTGCAAGGTCACTCAGACCTCTCTCTAATTGCCTCTGTCACTGACTCAACAAGCTTTATCATCCAAGCAGCCACAGATGAGGTCGACTGGTGCCAGCAGTGAAGGACACGCTGCAAAGACTACGTGCAATGGTCAGCCACTGACTTAAAGTGCTGCCCGGTCGCCAGCTGGTGTGTTGGGGACCTACGATCAAACTAGGCCAGAGCCACAGCTCACTGTTCTGCCATTCTGAGCCTGACTAGATCTATTCCACTGAAACTGCCTCTCCGCACAGTAATCTTTTGCTCCTTGGCAATCAAGACCCCTGAGAGATTTGGATCCGAGGCATGAAGCGGTGAACGAATACAAAACCTTTTTTTAAGAACTAAAAGCACAATACGGGCTCAGAATCAACCCAAGACTGAATATTTAAACTTCAACGGTGCATGACAAGATGTTCTCATCTTAAAACTGAACAACAGCATAAACTACTCATTCTCTCTGACAACAGAATGTCTCACTAGATTCATTGAATTAGGTTGACATTTCTGTTGTTTCAACAGTTTTGCATCATTCATGGTAGCTCTCTAAGCTGTGTTCCTCTGATTACTGATGATGTGTTACAGTTAACAGTCATAAATGTGTACATAATCTAAATTATTTGATGCAGCAGTTACAAGATAAAAAAATGTGAAATTGATGATTATGTCAGGATTAAGGAAATTGTTCTCATGTCACATAGAATGTGTCCAGAGGCCTCTTGCCAGTCAAATAGACAACAATGTGCCTAAAGTGTCTTTTTTTTTTTTTTAGTTCCTGCTGCATTTTCAGACTTGATGTGAAAGATTTGGCACGCCACGTTGACGGTTTCAAGTTTAGCATTCCCATCATGTTGATGGCAGCTGCGATACGGTGCATACTGGCTGGAAGTAAAGCACTAAACAGCCACGTTGATGCTTTCCAAATAACATCAGTGTAAAGCGTGCTTCCTGTACAGTAGCTCAGTCATATTTATCAGTATCTTGTGCATGGGCTCTATCATTTGTTTTTGAGGGGTTTTTTTTATATACTTATGGATGTAATTTAATGTGGCAATATTGACTTTTTCTGTTTTTAAGTTCCTGTTTGTTTTCGCCTGTATGAAATACTCATTTTGTGAACCATTTTTTGAGTCCACTATGACAACCATAAAGACAGTTAATGAAGACCAGCTCAACTTTGGGACTCATTAAGTCCAGATTTCTACTTTTTATTTTAAGAAAGTTCAACAATTACATCATACAAATTAGGACCAGATGTGAAGCTTTGTGATGCTTAATATATACTTTTTTCTATGTTTATAAGTTATGGCCTTAACATCCAAAACCGAGTGCTTGGCACAGAACTTTGCATTTGCACTAAAATAATCCGAGAGCAGCTCTGAAGCATTATCTGGGCAGAATTTAACGGCAGCTATGGTAGCCTCTCAGAGGAAGACTGCAAGTCTTTTTAAATTACTTGAAGTGCATTATGATGCATCATAAGCAGCACACTACCGGTGTATACATACTATTCCTATAGGACAGCCATGCATAACATTTACATTGTCAGGTGTTTTTTTTTTTTTTTTTTAACTCTTGGTAGTTTCTCAGTATTAAACACATTTTGGAATAATCTGTGTCTGTATACTTGATGATAATGATGTACTTGATCTGCTTATTTTGACTTAAAATGGCTCATGAGGAACATCTCAAGTAAGGGATAATTTATACTTTTGTAAACATAAATACAGTTAAGTTAAAAAAGTTAATGTGCACTTGTGAGATTTTTATTTGAAGGAACTGGAGCGTACTGATTAACTTTCAGTTTTTATTTTATAAACAGACTGATGTGTTAGAAGTTATGTCTTCGACTGAAGAGGACACAGTAGCAGGTGATAAACAAGAAATTGATTCAGTATGTTTCAGTTTTCTAAACCAGTTTTGATGTGTGCTTAGAGTCCTCTCCTACTGGAAAGCCATGCTGTGTCTAACACTCAGCCCTCTGACTGATAGTTTGAGGTAGCACTGAAGGTGTTTGAGGTCAGCTTACTTATTCCACACACTTTCTTGTCTGCAGTGCACCAGATCCACTGTCTGCCCCAGATGCATTGTACAATCTTTTTATGGTTGACTGGCTCAGTACTTCCCCTCTAAACACCGCTGTGGTTATTGTGGCCAGACAGCTCACCACCTCCAAAAATTCCAGCTTGGAACATTTTAGTTTAGTTAGTATTTTGTGTCTTCCCACTATATAATGAACGTGGTTCAAGCCAATGATAGCAACCTTAACTGCCAGTTAAGTTTCCAGCACCAAGATGTTGACATTGTAGACATTTCTACACTAAAAAACATGCTGAATGTTCTACGTTTTTAATACTGCAGATCTTCAGAAAACCCACAATCTAACCTAAAAGAACCTAAATGTTTTTTCAGTGTTTCCCAAACGTGAGAAGTTAATTGAAATTCTTACATGACCTACGTAAAGGTCCACCACAGGCCAAAACACTTTAGATCTCTTGATTTGAGAACTAAAAGCCACAGTTGGCTCATTGCAAAACATCTTTTGATGCATGGAAAAGAAGATATTTTCATGTGGCTATAATGTTTGTGCTACTGTCACATGTGTTTTAATACCACACGTCTTTAATGAAGGCCTTATTAACGCACTGGGCCGGAACAGCAGCAAGACTGCTGGCAACATTTTGGTCTTTCTTGGACCAATAACACACATCTATCTAAACTTAAAATGTCTATAGTTATTATCCAACTAATTTAAACTTTTGTAGATCAATTACTCATCAATCAGATGCAAAGACAGGTGCTATTTTCTCAGAATTAGTGTTGATATTGTTCTTTCTTAAGGGTTAACTGTAGTCTGAAAGTCTTGAAAATGGTTTGATGGCTTTCTGCTGAAATTAGATATTGCTGTTCCGATACTGGTTCACTGCCAGTGGAATAAATGATTAAGATAATGGAAATATAAAAAGGTCAATGAAGTTTTGGCTGAAAATAGCTGCCATCAGCTTTTACTATAGCACATTAATTCATTAGGAGCTACCATCAGCAGCGACTGAGCTGTATCAAACCATTAAGTCTCAGATTACGTATACTACATGCTGTGTCGTGGATTTTTATTGCTGTCGTTGTGACAATGATAATGTTACGTAACCGCAGATTCATGTTTCAACTTTCAAAACAAGACGTACATTGAAAAATTTGCTTGTACAGTAGGACACACTGGATTTTCAGTTTTTATTGTAAATGTTGGCCTTTCATTTGAAATGTTTGTGAAAAGGATATTGTTATTTAAATATAAGTGCAGAAAGTTGTTTGGAACTCTTTATAAATAATGATATTTCAGCTATATCAATCGAAGAGCAATAAACTGTGATTGAGAGAGATTTTGATATGACATTTTTTTAAGTTAGAGGCTCATTGCTGGTGTAATAAATGTCATTCCGAAGAAACTTTTTTTGTTGAGTATGATGTTATATGCCTCATTTTTACAGCGACATTTGGCCAAATTATTGGTACTGCTTCTTGAGTGTATTAAGTCAGTTCAAACAACAGTTTAGATCACACGATGAGGAGCAGCAGTTCTGAGAAAGTGAGAAAGAGGAAAACTGAGAGGTTTATTTTTGGAGTTTTCCACACGCTCTCACCACACTAGCAAACTTGGAGAAAGCGAGAAGTTAAATGTCTGCTCTTACAGCACAAAATGAACAACACAAACACTGTGTGGATTTTGCGAACACAAGATTACAAAACAGGAGCCATAAATCCTATTATGCATCTATTCCTCTGCAGTCAAATATTTTGGAAGTTTACATTTTGGGAGCTCAATCTCTACTTGTAAATACCCCCAAATCATAAAATATATGTGACTTATTGACACTTGTGGTAGACACACAGTTTGTTTGTATACATGTGTTAACATACAGAGAATTCACCGTTTCAGTCTCCCCAGTGCCCTCAAATAAACCTTGATTAAGGGATTTTGTTAAATAATTTGCCTTAAATTATCTTTGGTGGTACACTGTGTAGGGCAAATGTCACGACAGAGAACAGGAGAATTGTTCCTTATTAGTATGTTGAGTTTGGTGAACTCACATAATTCCCACTATTACTAACCCCAAATTCAACCTGAACCTGAAGGTCTAATCAGCCAGAATAACACAGTGTTGGTGTGCAGAGCCCTTAAATAATGCTTTAAAATATGGGTACCAAAAAATTACAGCAAAGGAGGCTAAATAACGCTCCAAAGTTGTGCTAAATTTTGTCATGGAAAAACTGGCATGGCCACTTTCAAAGGGGTCCCTTGACCTCTGACCTTAAGATATGTGAATGAAAATAGGTTCTATGGGTACCCACGAGTCTCCCCTTTACAGACATGCCCACTTTATGATAATCACATGTAGTTTTGGGTAAGTCATAGTCACACTGACATGTTGTTGCCTGTTGGGCTTCAGTTTGCCATGTTATGATTTGATCATATTTTTTTTTCTGCTAAATGCAGTACCTATGAGGGTTTCTGGACAATATTTGTCATTGTTTTATGTTGTTAATGGATTTCTATAAATATATACATACATTTGCATAAAGCAAGCATATTTGGCCACTCCCACTAAATACCCCTAAATACCCTAAATATTTGACAAAACTCCCTTGAAGGTATATTTTGAACAGATAAAAAAACATGTACTTACTTACTTACGTACTTACTTACCTACTTACTTACTTACTTACCTACCTACCTACCTGCCTACTTACTTACTTACTTACTTACTTACCTACCTACCTACCTACTTACGTACCTACCTACCTACCAACCAACCTACCTGCCTAACTACTTACTTACTTACTTACTTACCTGCTTGCTTACTTACTTACTTACTTACTTACTGACTTACTTACTTACTTACTGACTTGATTCCAGAGTGTATTTTTGTCTGGCCTTACATTGTAGTTCACAGTTTTGACCACTGTGTGGCATCGAGGATACAACATCCTTGTGTTGGTAGCCTGGACCCTGTAGGTGGTGACTACCTCCAGTAGGGGGCAGTAATGCAACACTTAATGAATGACAGCTACCGTTTCAAACTCAACGAAGAAGAAGGAGGACTTTCACTCTTTAGCTCAGTTACACAACTATTCTCTCTAAACACCCTCGACTACAACAAGGTAAACGACTTATACTCATGCTACTGATGATTTAATGACATTAAATACACGCACAGTGTGTTATAGTCATAGAGCAGCTAACATCTGTCTGTCAGCCTCGGTAGCTAGTTTAATAACTGCTAACCAGGCTAGCTAACTTAACAAGGCAGTCTCTGAGCTTTAGCTGCATTTAGCTGCTTTGTTTGGTTCTCTAGTTGTTGGTGTTTAATTGTCAAGTTGTAGTGTCTCGTTCACTTGATCATTTGACGTTTTGTGCTGTTGTTTGACTGCAGACTGTGAGATGGTTGTGACACAAAGATGACCTGCAGCCTGCAACGCTTATGACCGACAGAGAGTCTCACATTTAGCAGGTCAACATTTGAGGTATGTATTGTTTTGATTAGACTGAGCAGATCTGGGTGCTTGGTGGTGAATCAGCTGTTATCCTGTTATTACTCTACAGGTTCAACACACAGGGTGACCCATGCTTTCTGATGAGCTTGACTCCAAACCAGAGGTAAATCTTGTCATCATTTTCATGGTTATTGCAGTGACTTTGTTGTGACTTAGATTAATAATGCATTACACAAACATGGAGGAGGATTGTTAAGGTAATGAATAAAGGGGAAAAAAAGGGATTAGTTAGATTTTGGCAAATGTTTACAGGTAAGGCAAGGCAAGGCAGCTTTTATTTGTATAGCACATTTCAGCAACAGGGCAATTCAAAGTGCTTTACACAAACATTCAAGAACATTGTGACAAAGTGCAAAAGAATATTAAGACATAATTAAAACAGTTATAAAAACATTAAAGATTAGAAAATAAAAACAAGCTAAAAAGATAAAAGCTAGGATAGAAGCTACAATAGAATATAACACACAAGAGTAAAAGCTCTAGTGCAGTATAAGATCATTATCTGGTTTAATAAAAGGCAGCAGCAGCAAACAAGAAAGTTTTAATCTTTGATTTAAAAGACCTCAGAGTTGGAGCTGGTCCTGCAGGTTTCTGGGAGCTTGTTCCCGATATTTGGTGCATAAAAACTGAACGCTGCTTCTGCATGTTTAGTTGTGACTCTGGGGACACTAAGCAGACCTGATCCAGATGACCTGAGAGGTCTGGATGGTTCATAACATAGCAGAAGTTCAGAAATGTATTTTAGCCCTAAACCATGTAGTGCTTTGAAAACCAGCAGCTAAGTAGTATTTTGAAATCAATTCTCTGAGAGAGACAGGGAGCCAGTGTAGAGACCTCAGAACTGGACTGAAAAAAAAGATGAATGCATTACACGAGCTTCATTATAATGCTGTGTCTGTTCTCTTCTCCTCCTCTCAGCTGCTGGTGCAGTTTGTGCAGAACGCGTCCATCCCGTTGGTGCAGGGTCTGGAGGACTGTGAGTCCAAACACTCCTGCCTTCCTCTGCTGACTCCAGCTGAGAGCTCGCTGTGCAGCCCGCTGGAGCTCACAGGTCAGCAGCCGCTCACTGCTCTTGTTGTGTCCACCACAGGCCAAAACACTAGCACTACTATACATTTAGTCTTACTACATGTCGCACAATACCACTAGTGATACATTTTTATTGTTTATTAATGTTACTGTCTCCTTTGTTGTGTGAATCTTTTTAATCCATAAATATTAAAGGTATATTATGCAACACTTTCCTAAAAAAACAATGTATAGTCTGATACAAAAATAATCCCTCTCAATCATCACTTATGACTCACTTGAAGTGTGTGGCGATGTCTGTTTCCGCAGACACTCTGCAGCCCTCTTCCTGTATTTCTTCTTATTTTGATTTGCACTTCTGGCCATCTGCAAACGGCCTTTCGGCCCAGCCAATAACTGCGCTCAGGGTTTCAGGTGGTCAAATACCGCCACTTTGTCACGCCCCTCGGCTTCTGATACCAAGGCACAAGCATTAGGCTATACACCGATGGGCACATGTCCCCTTTTAGATGCTTCGCGGCCTTATTTGATGGATGAGAATGGTTTTGTTACATCGCTGTGAGTTCCCCTGTTCCTCTGTCTCTCCTCTGCTGTGGGCAGTGGCTGTTGTGTGCTGCTATCAGTGTGTATGCGTCAGTTTGACCGAGGTACACACACACACACACACACACACCAGGCAGTGAGGACAGCCTGTCTTAAGACTGCATTCATTCAAAATCCGGCAACTCGCAACCTTCCCGCAGGGGTGTTTTAGAATGTAACCACCGTGAAACAGTCAAAAAATAACCTTTTATTTCTCTGATTCGCTGCTTTGTTCCCACTAACGCGACTCTCTCCGTTCACTCTATAGCTCGCTCGACCATCCCTGCTCTCTCTCTCTCTTCCCCTCTCGCTAGTTTAGCTTAGGAGGAGTGGCCAACTTTTAATGCGGCGTGTTTATAAACACCGACCGACAACTGTTGCATATTATACCTTTTAAAGTGATTATAGTCGACTATGTATCAAATGACAATGTGAAAGGTGTCGCTTGTAGTGATGAACCTTCAGAGAATTATCCCCTGAATCTGCAGCTTCCCTCGGGTTTACAGAGCTTTATAGTTGTTGGTTTAATCTCACCACTCTCATAGCGTTGTTTTCAGATGCAACAAGCAGCAACAAGTTTTCAGCAAATAACCTCTAAAAATCCACTGTACACTACCTGCTCAGCACCAAACAGCAGACAGACACAGTTAGTGACTAGCTGGTAAACAAAGTGGAGCATCTATCAGCTAAAAAAAGCCAGATATTCCCCTCAGGAGTTGGTAGAGACACGTCTCCAAATTAATCAAGATGTTGCTCTGCTGCTAACAAGATCGCCATATTGATAATATGTCAATATTGTGTTCTCTCAACTTGTTTTCCGCTCTCCCCAAGTGCCCAAAAAAAATCAGCTTTAAAGTTGAACTGAGTGGTTTGAAAACCTCAATTATTAAGATCATTCCACAATCCAGAGATTTCTCGATCCAGTTCTGCATCAAAATGCATAAGTGATAGACAGTTATGGAATACATATGCCATATTCTTTTTAAATTCAAGTGCGGCAGTCAGTGGCAAACTAGACGAGGCAGTTTCTGCTGTGTGAACGCTGTATGCTGAAAAGCTGACGTTAAACTGGTTTGCTGGTTTTTAAAAGTTGAATAATACCACATAATGTATGAAAGATGTGGAATATTGTTGAAAAGTTACGCTAAACTGTATTGCTGGCTATAAAAGTTGAATAATGCACGTAATGTTTGAAAGATGTGGAATATTTAAGGGGTTTGTTGAAAAGCTGACGCTTAACTGAATAATGCGGATGTCGAATAATGTATGAAAGTTGTGGAACATTATAAGGTTTGAGTGGAGTTTCTAGCTGAAAGTATGAATAAGTAGAGAAGATGTGAAAAAGTGTGAAAATGTCTCCGTCCTGCATGTGTGTGTGTCAAACTGCACTAATTAGGATCATCTCATGCTGCTTGCTTTAATGTGTGTGTGTGAAGAAGCAGTTGAAGGAGTATGAAGAAATGGAAAGTGTGAAAATATCTGAGTCCTGTATGTTTGTGTGTGTTTGTCAAAGTGCACTAATTAGCGCATCTCAATCAGCTGTGTGTCTCCAGCTGCAATCAAAGGTTGCCACGGTGATGGTAACCGCTGTGTGACTCCGGGGTCAGACAGTTCATTGAAGTTCATAGAAATTAAGCTGAGGCGCACGTCTCAAACCTCTGCCTCCCAGTGAAAAACCAATGGTTAGAATATTCTTCTCATGAGAGGGAGAAGACTGCTGAACGCGTTGATGTTGATTTGTGGTGTCAAAAAATGTGAGAATGGGAGCAGGTTAGGAATAATAATAAAGAGCGAGAAGATAGTGAATATATAAAAAAGTCAATTTTGCAATGTTAAGAAAATGTTTCACGGCTCTGAGCGCCTGCACTTTTTCACAGTGCTGTGGATATTATTCTTGTTTCACAACATCTCCATGCCGTTAAGATTTGGATCAATAATCTCTTTAGATCTGACAAGCTCCATCTGACTCTGCTGTAGAAAATAGGATTAGTATTTGCTCAAGATATTTCAGCATCCATAGCTTTTGATGGACAGATGCCCGTTTTGACACATCGTGTCTGTGATTTGGCTGCCTTGTGTGTGTGTGTGTATGATTCCCTGTAAACCCATTTAGAAAAAAAATGCATATTTGACAGCACGTATAGAACTTATAATAGATATTGGATGTATTTATATATTAAAAGTACCCTGTGGGGTTTTCTTGTAAGCAAACATATATTCAGTGTTTCTTACAAATTCCAATATGTGTATATGTGTGTATATATATATATATATATATATATATATATTAGGGCTGTCGCGATAATAACCCGTTAACGCAAATTTGTTTTAACCCCACTAATTTCTTTAACAAATTAACACAACTTGCGATCTTTAGGTTGTAGCGGGCTCAGTTTTAAAGCTAGAGTGAAGATACTGGCATCATATGAAACTAGAAAACCTAAAGAATCCATTGGTACCAACCATGTCATACTAGCATGTGTGCTAAAGAGGCTAAATAACGCTCCAAACTTACGCTACATTTTGGCAAGGAAAAACTGGTGTCATTTTCAAAGGGGTCCGTTGACCTCTGACCTTAAGATATGTGAATGAAAATGGGTTCTATGGGTGCCCACGAGTCTCCCCTTTACAGACATGCACACTTTATGATAATCACATGCAGTTTGGGGCAAGTTATAGTCAAGTCAGCACACTGACACACTGACAGCTGTTGTTGCCTGTTGGGCTTGATTTTGCCATGTTATGATTTGAGTATGTTTTTTTGTATGCTAAATGCAGTACCTGTGAGTTTCTGGAAAATATTTGTCATTGTTTTGTGTTGTTAATTGATTTCTAATAATAAATATATACATACATTTGCATAAAGCAAGCATATTTGCCCACACCCATGTTGTTAAGAGTAATAAATACTTGACAAATCTCCCTTTTTAAGGGAGCATTTTGAACAGATAATTTGTGATTAACTATGGACAATCGTGATTATTTACAATGTAAATCATAGTTTGATTATTTTGGATATTAATTTGCAGATAAGGTGCAGTGTTTTATTCAGGACTGAAACTAACAATCACAAACTGATTTTCTCCTCAGACGGAGGCCTGAGCCATGAGCCTGAGAGTTCTCCTTCCCTGTCAGAGTTCGGAGGTGTGTCAGTGCGAAGCCCGTTAGTGGTCCAGACACACTCTCATCCACGGGCCTCACCCAGCCCCCCGCCCATCCTCCATGACCTACAACAGTCAGACAGCACTTCCTATGTCCTACTGAACCTCGCGAAAGGTAAAGGAATACTAAACCAACCCTTAATTATTCACATATGCCAGAGTCTCAGATCTTTTCCCCCCCTGTATGATGAGTCACATCCCTAATGGATGGAGTGAGAAGTTTTACATTAAAACCCTAAATCTGATCTTGTGTCAGTACTTTGTGTCTTGCACGGCTCCCGATTCTACACACAGCGCTAAAAAAGAAATGGGGTGACACATTTTCATGAAGAACTGTGAATTATTTTGGCTGGAAGAAATGATCCTTGGCAGGCACATTCTCTTGGTTCATCAGACCTTGGCAGGACAGCCAAAAAATTAATTTTGGTCTCTGACATACACCTTTTGTGCAGCGCGCTGTGTTCTGTCTGTGACTCACTGAGCGATGTGAAGGATAGAAAAGGCTTTTCAGTAGACAAAATCACTTTCTGTCTATTGTTACATTAAATTCAAATCCTGAATAAAGAGGGATTGGGTCTTTTGAGCGTGTTTATGTATTTGTCAATGTGCGTTAGCCAGCATCCTCTTTGCCTTTTCAGAATAAAGCTCTAACATTAAACACAAAATGGCTGAGCGTGATGGGAGAACAATAATGAATTCAGAAATGTGACCTAGAGAGGCTCACTCACATTGATGATCATGCAGAATGTTGCATTTGCCTTGAGTTTTTTTTTTTTGTTTCATGGTGATTCTCCTCCTGCTTTTTCTTCCCTTTAAGGCATCACAGCCTCCTCAGAGTCCCTGATCTTCGCTGCAGATGGCGCCGGGGAGGATGACGATGAGGGGGTCTCATCAGGGGACTATGGGATAGATGGCAGTGCTCCCTGGTATCTGCGGGTACAGGAGCTGGCACACGACAGCCTGATTGCCGCCACGCGGGCGCAGCTTGCGAGAGATGCTAAGGCCAGCCAGGACGCCAGAGCTGCAAGTGTCACTAACGGTAAAGTCACTTCTTAAAGGTCTTTTTACACTGGAATGTAAAGTCAAACAGGCTCTGCATAACAAAATACTACCATGTTGCTGTTCATGGATGTGTTGCAGTGGCATGTGCGTTACAGCCCTGTCAGGTTTAAGACTAAAATTAAAATAAAGTAAGACTGTGTACAGGAAGCGGCACATTTTTTTCTGGTAAGATAACATCAGCCGGTCTACTTAAGGCAGGCATCAAAGGCAGAAAGACGAGAAATGAGGTCAGCGATGAGATGAAAATGGAGTGTAATCAGCACCGACTGAAACTGTGTTCAACACTTCTCATCATAAGTCTCAAAATCAAAATGAATTTGTCTAAACAGAATTTACAAGTCTGACTGCAAATATATCCAGTAGAGGTCGAGATGGCACATTAGCACGAAAAAACCTTGATCATGCTTCGGCACATATTGTTGTAATGTGTCTGTGATGATTTAATGTGCATTTAGTAGTATGTCTGATGCAGGCGTCAAGAGAGGGAGAGAGGGTACAAGTCTGCAGGGAGCAGAAAGACACAGGTTAGGGAAGGAAAGGGAGGCAGCAGCGAGAGTAGTAGAGAGGACACACGGGTGATCAGGAAAACATGTTACATTAAAGGTATACTATGCAGGATTTTCCAAAATAACAATGTATAGACTCATACAAAAGTAATCCCTCTCATTCATCACTTACAAACCACCAGAGGTGTGTGGCGGTGTCTGTATCTGCAGAGACCCAGCAGTCCCTCTGCCTGTATTTTCTTCTTAATTTGCTGTGTTCAGGACGTTTCTGGGCGTCAGCCTTTGTGCACTGGGTGTGTAGCCTCCACCACACATGCATCCAAGAGGAAGTTATAAAAGTAACAGATACAGCCCCGAGCGAAACGCCAAAAGCTCGTTCCAAAACGAGAGTGAATCTGGTGTTAGCTTTCACTTTCTCTGCCGTATGTGATGCTGCAGTTGGTACACTTGGGCTGTGTTCTGGCAAACGTGGTCAGGGGACGTGCACTTCTGATGTCGTGGGGGGGAGCCAAATATGACAGTTTCTGCATAGTATGCCTTTAAGGATAAATGGAGAGGCTGATGTTTCGAAATAGTTAATACGATCATTCGCTGTTTTTGCTGAGAGTTGGATGAGAAGGTCAATGCCATTCTCTAGCTAAATATACATCTACCCCCAGCAGCCAGTGTGTCATAAAAAAGTCATACGGTATTTTAGTGATACTGTACTATGACTTTTTTTTTACATTTCAATGGCATACTATACGATGACTTTTTCCGATATACTACAATATGACTTTGATTTTTTCGACTTACTATACTGACTTTTTTATGACTTTTTTTATGACTTTTTTCAACATACTATACGTCTACCTTTTATGACTTTTTTCGATGTACTGTACTATGACTTTTTTTACGATTGTTTTCAACATACTATACTGTAACTTTTTTTATGACTTTTTTTGATGTACTATACTATGACTTTTTCTTTACATAATATACTATGACTTTTTTTAATTATTTTTTCGACATACTATAGTATGACTTATGAGTTTTTTTAGACAATATACTCTGACATTTTTCAACATACTATACTATGACTTTTTTCGACGTCCTATAATATGACATTTATTACAGCTTTTTTTCAACATACTATAATGTGAAAAAATGATATCTTAACCTGTTTGTTTACTGACTTTACCTTAATCTCTTCTTAGTCATTTAACCGTGAAGCTATCTTCTCTGATCTAAGACACTTTCACTTCCCTGCAGCACAGCGCCGTAGCAAGCTGTTGACCCACACCGGGAGTCAGGACTTCATCACAACCACTTTTAACTTCCCTCCGCAGGCTGCCTGATAGATAAAAAAATGTCCAATGATATTCAAGGCAACATGACTCCGAGCTACATCTCTGATCTTTGAACTGAGCCGAATTGCAGCCAGAGGTGGTGAAGTTTATTCCCATCTTTGCCCTCTCCTAGTTTATTTCCTTTGCACCCCAACCTGCATCCTTTTTCCGCCGTTTATGATTTTCTACTTCGATGCAGCGTCATTGTATGTGCTGTTTCTGTTTTACTGATTTTTTGCACTACTATAACTCCATATTGTCAGGTGATCAAGTAGCCTAGTTTGAGTTGGAGTCTCTTAGCACAGGTGTTCTTACCTCCTTATGATGTCTCCACATGTATCTTTGACGTCATTATATTTCCATGAAGTCAAGTGAGAACGGTTAGCAAAGGAAAGAAAACACTATGTGGATGTGTTTGATATGATCAAAGTGACCAAACTGAAGTGTTTTACACATAGTGGCACATTGAAAAAATCTGTCTTATTCTGAGCTAGTGCACCAGTTAAGAAAGGGTGTAAAATACTTTGTACGCTGTTATATAAAATGTCTGCAGCAGACTGTAAGTGTTTCAGTGTGAGACTAAAACTCCACTATCTGAGCCAGTGTGATGGCTGCCCTCCCACTAACTTGCTGTAGATTAGACGAGTTCTCTCAGCAGCTGGGTATCAGTTATAGGTGCATTACTGCCGGCACGCTGTAAGCAAAATTGGACCTGTTAAAGGCATTCAAAGCGGGGAGTCCGGGCAGGTGAAAAGGGAGTGATTGCATTCAGCTTCGGGTGGTTTTCTTTTGACTGCAGTCGTTCGGCAGGGCTCAGTCAGTACCCGATGATTAGCTACAGCTGGGCTCCAGAAGCCGGCCACCTTGCACTTTCTTTCTAGTTTTCCGCACAACCCCGCTCACGTTTCCTCTTCTGGTTGCCTAGGCGATCACACACACAGTTTGACAGCAGATGGGGACAAGCGAGAGCTGCCGTCTCGGACCAGCCGCCCCCTCTCCAAGCAGATCCTCCGCTGCTCGTTCGAGGGTTGCTGCAGGACGTTCACCTGGCCGGCTCATCTCAAATACCACCTCAAAACACACAGGTAACACAATGCACCCCACGGCGAGGGAAGATAATGGGTCCAGACAGCAGTTCCAACAAGATGCCATTTGCCAGAGCATCGTTATTCAACCCTGTGCAAATGGCTCATGTGGATATATTTTCCAAATTGAAAAATAATAATGTAAGCTTACAGCTAAAACAGCTTTTTATACATGTAATTACACTTGCAATTATCTCAGCTGAATTAATAGAGATGTCCAAGCCATTATTACCTGTAAAACCTAAAATGTAACAAAGATATTTGAAGTCTTAAACACAAAGTATCACTTTAAAGTGCTTCTGTTCCCTATGCATGAAAACAACTATGTCCAGCCCACATGGCCTCACAAGACACCATAAATCTATATAAACGGGATAGAGTGCTGTCTATACATTTTCAAGAAATATCACCAAAACAAAGTCCTAAAAATAAAGAAAACCAATTTGAACAATTTCCATAGATTTAATCAGATTTTTAAACCTTTTATTATCTACAACAAAATTCGCAATGTCATTGACGAAAGCTTACTGTATGTAGAAATCAGAGTAAATACTAATTAAATAGTTAATCTTGCCTTCTTTTGCCCAGAAGTTTGAGACGGAGTTAGTTTATGAGAGTGGTATTAGTGTTGTGTTTACTGTTCATCAATCACAAAGATGGATGTGTTCGCTGTTCAGATGTTTTACAGCTAAGGCAAAGGAGGGATCACACAGTGTTTTCCACAGGTTGTTTATTGGTGGAGGCAGACAAGAGCAGCCAAACAGCTGAGGCTTAGAAAAGACGTGTATTAGTACTGCAGGAAGTCTCTTAACATCAGTGTAGGAAATCTATTTGTGATCGCCTGCCCGGTCTGACCTTGTGGTAGGCTGTTTGCAAATGAAACACGGGAGAGACACACCGACGCCTTGTTTTGTTTGTTTGCTTATCTCTGCTCCAAAAGGAACGACCGAATGTTCAGGTGCGGCGCGGAGGGCTGCGGGAAGAGCTTCTACGTGCTGCAGAGGCTGCAGGTTCACATGAGGACTCACAACGGCGAGAAGCCCTTCATCTGCAAGGAGAAGAACTGTGGCAAGAAGTTCACCACGGCTGGAAATTTGAAGAACCACAGACGCATCCACACAGGTGGGGAGCGGGAGATACCCCGCGCATAAAAAGGCCCAAAACACGCTGGAAGCAATAACTGACTCAGGCCATTTGACTGTGCTCATTTAATGCTTCCTTGGTGCAGTCATGGCCGGAGATTTGAAGAGTCAGCAGCGCTGGCGCCTCCATTTCACTGCTGCAATGAGTAACAGCACTCTGTCATATTTTATTTAGGGTGACATTAAGATTTTTGATGGCCTGTTCCACAGTCTGCTTCTTCTATCTAGGGACCAGTTAGCAGGCCAGCTACACTATACACAGTGTTTATATTTTGCCCATATGTCTGGGAGAACAGCTTTCTACGAGCTATAATATCCACTTAGTTGGATGAAATTATATTACATTTGTTACGTTTTTAGTGCATCAAAATAGGTCAGCTGTCACCATAAGTTTACTACATTAAGTCTTGCAGAATTCCAACAATGTGTGTGTGTGTGTGTGCGTACGTGTGTGTGTGTGGTGGGTGGCTGCTTCCAGGAGAGAAGCCTTTTCTGTGCGAAGCAGATGGTTGTGGGCGATCCTTTGCAGAGTATTCCAGTCTACGGAAACACATGCTCGTACATTCTGGTGAGTGGGACAGAGTTAACAGCTGTACAGCTGAGCACTTTTTTTTTTTTTTTTGGTAATTAGTGTTGCTACAAATAAAGCATTTCATCATGTGCCTTGAAGAGAGATGCATCCCGTATCAGAGGAGGGGGGGAATCATCACAGGATCTCTTTGTGTTTCCCAGGTGAGAAACCTCATCACTGTGGGATCTGTGGGAAGACGTTCTCTCAGTCCGGCAGCAGAAACGTCCACATGAGGAAGAGACACGGAGAGGAGGGGCTCGGCAGTGAAAGCAGAGAAACAGGTCTTTTCTTCTCTCTTTTCTCACTCACATTATCTTTTTCTCTCTCTCTCTCTCACACACACAGTGCAGTAGGTGGTTATGCTAATCCTTGGATTATGTAGCTTCAAGCAGCCCATACATTTTAAAATGTGCATGGAGATAGTGTTGGTTTAAGTTACATTTCGGAACATTTCTTGAATAATTAATGGCTTCAGCGCTTAAAAATTTATCATTCAAATTTTTATTCTTCAGGGCCAGTAGCGGAATTGTTTTAGACTGCACATATCTCTGGAAAAAAAAAAGCAGAGACGGCACAGCTCCACTGCAGAAATAGGCCTGTTAGGCGTCTTGTGATGGGGTCAGATTTGTCTGAAAAACTGTGTAATCACCAAGTTCTAATGGCGCAGTAACTCAAATTCATGTCTTCAAGCTTTCTCGCGCCTCACTCAAATGTCTTTTTTCGCCCGTCACCTTACAAATTACTTTGGATAAATGAGTGGATACTTGAGTAAATCTCCACGCTGCAGCTGTGAGAAAATTTACCCCGAGTTCACTCCTGCCCTCTATTCTTAGTATCAGTACGTCTTCAGATTAAAAGCGTCTTTACGTTCCAACATATTGTCTAATTGTACGAAATCTGTTTTAAATTAGTTGTTTTCTTTTAACGTGTAACAATGAGAGCAGACAGCGCATTTGCCTCCTTGTCACATTTGCGTAGCAGTGGGGAAGCACCGCAGCTGAATCACCACTGAGGAAGCGCTGCCAAAGCTCTAATTATAAACAGCAGATTTATTCGGGTCAGCCTCCCCAAAGAGGCTGGTCTTTAGTAAAAAGCAAAGGAAGATGCGGCTTCAAAACAGATGGGTAGTTTCTGAGCTACTGGATGAATAATTAAATTGACTGTCTGTGTTGGAATAACTATACAGTCCCTAAAAACAACCCATTTTCACACAAGGTAACTTAAAAGTTAGTAATAATGAGCAGATTTCAGTTTTGATTTGCTGTAATTTGTTGGCTGTTAGGTCCTATAAAGATCGTAGATTAAGTCGCTCTTCTTTTTTCCATACTTCTTTTGTATTGAGAGGCGGGAAAAGCTTAAGTTTGCTGTCTTGTTTGCGACTGACAGGAGAGGCTCTGACACAAAGCAGCCTGCTGGAGGCGGACGGTGAAAACGGAGACGGTATGGTCACCATGACAACAACTGTTGAACCCATGAATCTTCACCACGCCATGCTGAGATCACCAGGTATGCTTTTCATACATGTATGGCAGGGAAAGCCCCAATACATACTGTACACAGGGTGTCACAACAGTAATTTAGTAAAGCTCACACTGTTCTGTCAGTGTCAGGGGTGCTGAGTCAACTCGTGGTGTTGCTGATGTCCTGTTGAGTGTTTTTCAATAATTGCTGAAGGTTTTCTTTTGGGATTTTTGAACAATTAATCAACAATTCAGGCAGCAGCACTACTGTGTAGTTTGATTATGTCGCCTTGAAAATGTTAAAATGCTGATTGTCGAAGTTGAAACACACAGCTTGTTGGTAGCTCGCTGAACAAACCTCTTTCCGTCAGTCCCGCTGATATAGTCTCTGCTAAAATTGTTATTCTGTAAAGTTGGTTCCCACCCAACGATGATTTATTTAACTCTTGGACCATTACTTAGAATAAGATTTTATAACTGGAGCACTCAACATTCAAGTTACATGGTGCGGATTCTACTTCAGTCGATTATTGGTCCCATGCTGTTAAATTTACCAGGGCTTCAATGTTTTATGAATTCTTGATGCATGTTAAGGCTGAGGTATGTTAATATAAGGTTGTAATATTTATGTAAGCGTGTAGTGCTTATACATCATCTTCTGGGCTTTTTTGGTATTATTAGTAGTAGTAGTACAAAGTGTTTCTTATATTACTTTCGTATTTTTTCTTTTCCTAATTTATTGTCTTGAGAGAATAAGTGGTCACGTAGACTGATGCTACCACATACTAAAATTCACTTAATAGGGTATTTATGCAACAAAACAACGGAGTTCAGTCAACACCTCTGACAGTCTCAACAAATATCAAACACAGATCTTTACTTAGTTGATATTTACTCCTGTGTTATGTGTCATTTTGTCCACCTCCTGTAGTAGTAGCATATGCCTGCGGCTAAGTGGTTATTCAATATTACTGTATCGTTTTGTACATTATGTGGTAACATGATTTTTGCATAGTGTATATAGCATGTATCTATTGATTTCAACCATATAGCCCAGCTGTAAGCTAATTTCTAAAAACTATACTTCATTCACCCCTTTGGACTGAATGCTTTTATTTTGCATGTCCTTCAGTTTTTCCTAAATTAGCCTGACTGACTTTTTTTTTTACGACTTTTTCCCACATACTATACAATGACTTTTATTTTTAACTTTTTCGACATACTATACTATGACTTTTTCAGGATTTTTTTGCAAAGTGTATAGAGCATGTACTGTATCTATTGATTTCAACCATATAGCCCAGCTCTAAGCTAGTTTGTGAAAACTACTCATTTAAAATGTTCCCCTTTAAAGCCCATGTGTAATTCCTAAAGATAACTATTCACCCCCTTGGACTGAATACTTTTATTTTGCACGTCCTTCAGTTTTTCCGAAATTTCCCTGTCAGCATTAAAACCAAAAGGTAGAACCAGGTGAAAGCTTGCAGAAATTCAAGGACAAATTTTTAGTAGTGTTTCGGCCCTCAAAGGTGTTCCATCTCCTAATGACTGTGCGTACGTACAGACTGACAGAATTCATGTTACCAGCTAGTTTCTCTTTGAACTCGTCTTTGTGTCCCTCCCTCCAGGCTCTGCAGACTCGGTGGTTGTTCTCTCTCAGCCACATGAATTGGTGACCATGACGACCGAAGGCCATGCATATGGAGAAGATGTCGTGGCGCTGCTTTAGTCTGCCATCATGAAAAAATGTCACACACACTGCCTATTTCCACAGCGCTAGACTGACAGTCTCAGTGGACTGAACGCAGACATCGATTTGTAAATAGATTAATCGCTGACTTTCACCCCTGTAGATATTTGTAATTAGCCACCGATGATGGTTTTATTTTGACAAGCAAGAAACGGCAAAGTTTGTACAAAACAACCTTTTTTCCTCAAGTTTTTGAAAACAAATACTCCCAAAGAAATACTGAGACGGGTTTGAAAAGTTTATGAAAATATAATGCATTATCATTGTAAACAGCAGAGTGAGGTTGAAATGAAGGGACGATACTGAGTCCCACTTATCTCTGAATTTCTTCCAATGGCTGATATGATTGACTGTCAAATTTAAATGTACCATTATGCTTATTACTAACTTACAAAACACAGGACATTAAAACTGCCGAAGCTCAGTACATCATATTGCTGCATGTAAACACTGGTCTTGCACAACCAGCCAGGCCACCCGGTTTATCAGCCTGAGGAAAACATCCATCTCAAACAAATTGTGTATCTAGTAACGCTCAAAATGGAGTGTTATTGGTAACATCTTTCACTCAAAATGTCAACCTCCAGTGCTTCACTTGTTCTTTGAGTAAGGCAACACATTGCTCATTTACAGCTCAATATATTACACTTGAGAATAATTGCTTTTTAAAAAAAAAAATTAAGAATTACTCATGGGGTTAGCTCTGCCCTCATAAAACAAACTGCAACTGTCTGGGGCCGTAAGATAAGGTAGTGCACATTACCCGTGTTTGTTATTGAGCACCACCTAAATGAGCAGTGTTTGTTCCTCCCTTCTCCTCAGTGGATCTTCAGGTTGTGGAAGTGGTCCAACGTGGCGCCCAAAGCCCAGCTTGCCTCCACGTTGTTCACTTTCTTGGTCAACTAGGAGGGGAAAAAAAAAAAAAAAAACACCAAATCACTCAAATGCCTTTTGTATTTATTGAAATAAAAAAGTAACCAAATCTTTCTGTAGAATGTCCTGTTTCATTCTCTTTCTGGCATGAATTGTGCTAATTTGTTTTAGGTATATGGCATCACTTGTTTTAGGTGATTATGTCAAATGTGTACTATAATTTGAAAAAAAAAAAAAATCAAACAATTTCTTTTTAACGTAACCATGCTTGTGTCTTTTAATGTGAGTCAATAGTTTGAGTGAGGTACACATCTTCAGACACGAGTAATTGATTTTATAAAGCCTCGCAACCTTTTGAAAAAATGCTCCTCTCTGTCTATTCCTTCTGTTGCGTCCTAAAAAGCAAGGCCGCGAACCCTGTTGATTGTGTTGTGTAATGTTCACCTTCAGCACGGTGCTCTCCTTGAAGCCGAATCCATCCTTGAGCAGGCAAGTGATGTAGGTCAAGTCCATACACAGGAAAGAACTGATGGGAGGGTACTTGGTCATCTTATTGCACACTGAGCAGACAAAAAGGGAATCATGTCTGTTAGGCTGAATAATTACTCTTCTGTATTCTGCTGAGAGGATGAGGGCAGGATTTTGAGATAGCAGCTCGTACACAAGTCCAGACTATTGAGATGCACACAGTGTCTCAAGTTCAGGGTGCTGCAGATATGTCATAGTAAGGATACATTGCTACGCCCATCTTACCCTCTTTAGCTCTCTTCTTGAAGTCTCTGACCTCCAGCATCCCTCCTTGGATCTCATCTGCAACAGGAAGTGATTAAGGTCATCTTCCACGCAGTTTAAATGCTATACTATTCATTAAGAGCAGATCTACATGCACATTTCCATAATAATAATAGAGCATGTGCCCTTTCAGTTCGGACTGGCAGAGGATAGCAATTTCTCTAATAACTACACACCTATAGCTCGTCAAATCCACTGAGACAGGTGCAGATGACTCACAATTCCCTGCCTCTCTCTTGCATTGGAACGGGTAATAACATCCTGCTGGGTCTGTATAATTATGTAAGGTGTGTACAGAGGGTGTGTGTGCTAACCGATAAGGCCTCCATCCACAGCTCTGTCAAAATAATAGGAGAATGCATAGAATACGTTGCTGTCTTCGAGCTCATGCGGCTGATGAATAACCCCCTTCACCACCTTAAGTACTTCCTGATAACAAAGCTTGTATCCTGCATAACCTGGAGAAGAAACAGAGACAGCGGTGTATAAATTATGCATCTCATGCAGGAACAACATTGTGAAATGATGTGTAATTAAACCGAAGTCCATTTTAATGAGCATAATAGACATAACTGCAGATGTTTGGTTGGTCACAACATGTTCTGTTTTGTATATTTGCTCAAATCTGTCACGTACTTTGATTTACTCTGGATGTTTGACGTACTATGAATGTACTATATACAATACTGACTTTTTTCGACATACGATATGGCTTTTTTTCGACAGTCTATACTACAGCTTTTTTTTATTACATACCATATGACTTTTTCAACACACTATACTATGACTTTTTTTTTACTTTCTTCGACATACTATATGGCTTTTTTTCAACATACTATTCTAGGACTTTTTTTTCAACATACTATACTATGACTTTTTCGACACACTATACTATGTTGGGGTTTTTTTTACACTATATTACGACTTTTTTCTACATACCATACTATGACTTTTTTTCGACATACTATACTTTTTTCGACATACTATACTATGACTTTTTCGAAACACTTTTTTTTTTTACACACTATATTACGACTTTTTTGACATACTATGACTTTTTTTTCGACATACTATTCTATGATTTTTTTTATTACTTTTGACTTACTACACTATGACTACAGTATGACTTTTTTCAACACACTATACTGTGATTTTTTTCGACATACTATACTATGACTTTTGTTGCAACTTTTTTAGACATACTATGACCTTTTTTTTTTTTTACTTTTTTGGACATACTATACTAGGACTTTTTTTTTACTTTTTTCGAAATACTAGGACTTTTTTCGGTGCACTATACTATAACCTTTTTGATACACTATGCCATGAGTATTTCATGATTTTTTTTACACATACTATATCTTTTTATGACTTTTTTGACATACGGCTGTAGTCATACTACTATTAGAAGCTTTTTTGACATACTATATTTTAATTAGGTTTAACCTCATCACAATGAAATTCAAAGGGGTGTTTAAAAATGTTCATTCCCTCATCCAGTAGCTTTGACTCCACTCAACAGACTGATTATACTTTAAATGAACAGGATCTTACCATCTGGGTCCCCGCTTACTTGATAGGTCAGCCCTCCGAAACTCCATTCATCCCTGAACTTCTTTGGCAGGCAGGGACTTTTAAAAACCCGCCACTCCAACCCTGTTAGAGCACAGACGTCACTTGTTTAATCTTCTAACTGGCTCAACGGCTTCACACCTGGTCACCATGGTCTGAGACTGATTCATTCACTAACACAATTTTCTCTGAAGCCCTTCTGTGATTCATCTAAGGGTCTCACTTCAATTGTATATTAGAGAGAAAGACTTGAAAGTACACCCCAGAAAAACATCGCTCTCTTGTTACCTCCTTTACACAGTATTTGGAGAAATAGGCAGGAAGGAAACAACACCCGAGAGAGCACTTGGGAGAACTGACTCACTGTTGAGTCCCAGTATCTTTCAGAGACACACTCACAATGAACAACACTGACCCGCAGCTAATGGCAACAGAGCACCTTTTCCTCATGTACAGCACAGTACCTTCTGCACCCAGAGCGCCCAGTGTGGCCAGTCGCGCTGCCATCAGTCCATTTCCAAGGTAACTGGATGAAGTCAGAAGATTGTTACAAAACCAACAAGGAACAGACTGTGTATGTAACAAGTAAGTCATTCTGAAAATAGGCCAAACAAATGGTGTCTGCCTATTATTCACATCCTAATGACTAAACAGATAGAAGTTTTCCTGAAAAACCGATCCAAGTGAAGATATAAAGTTACAAGAAAGTCGGTGGCATTTGTAATATAATTAGTCAATACTGGAGGGCAATTTAAAAATATATGGAAATTACCTTGAACAGAGATTAAATCAGGAATTGATGTGATGCAATCATATATAATTCAAATGGAAGATTACTATGTTTTATGAAACAATACATTAATAATCAATTACTACCTGTAAGTGTATAATTCAAATGATGAGTTGGAGATGCCCAATCTGGCAATGTAATCGGCAACAGGAACACTTTCAATGGTTTTCTACAGTGGAATATGAAGAATATATAGGGTTACTAATCACTAAAGACATTAAATTTGTGCAGAAATCTCTTAGTATGCAAACAAACTACTGACCCTCAGCTTTGGCAGGAAAGTGATCTGCGTGGATCCTCCTCCCAGATCCAAGATTCCCACTGTCTTCTTGGTTTGTGCATTCAGGTGACCTGAAAACAGATCCTTACTTTAATCCAGCAGCCACAACAGAGAAGAGCTAATCAGTTATACCTCTGATGTTATCTTCAAAAGCCCTATTTGACACAGAATGTGCAACCCAAAAGTATAAAATCCCAACGCTGAGCCCGATAAAGATCAGAGCTATCCCCTTGGGGCAAACGAAATCATAGTTGTATGCATTCAGCCTGTATTTGGGAAGCAGGGTCTATAATAAGACTCTGTGATAAGTTCAAACACTAAGTTAAATTTGGATGCAAGTTTACAGTACTCACCTGTCAGATAGTTCACAGATATCCAAGCCAGGATTCCTAACATTAAAGAGATTAGCAAACCAAGAAACAGAATACAGACATTTCAGGTGGAACGCATAAGTTAATTTTAGAAAAGCTGACAACAAATTTTCACAGAAATTACAATGGCTACAGCAATATACAAACACATGTGCAAACACATGAGGAAGAGCTATAATTCTAAAAAACAAGGTTGAAATGCTGACAAATCAATTACACTGTGGCACAACAGACAATAACAGTTTTTTTCACCACATAATTACAGACTTTTAAGGGTCACAACAACTTTGTGGTGAAGAGCAATTTCATTTTTGTTAAGTATCATCATAAAAGACAGCAATACTCTGCTGCAATTTAGTCAAATGTCTGCAGTAAGCAAAGATATGCCTTATAGAAATTGCTCAGCACACAAAGTAGGGCAGAAGGATCACTGATGCCACCTACAAAGTGCTGCAGAAAGAACATGAGTGGCTGTGATAACTGACGGATGTGTTGCTTGTCGGGGCAGACGTTACCTTCGTTTGTGCCGTTCATTATGCTGACGCTGTTGTCTGGGACCAAAAAAGGAGATTCATCAAACACATGTTGAACCTGTGGAGCAAGAGAGGGAGGAGAGGCAGAATGAGTGATTTCAGAGAAAGGGGGGGGAGAGGGAGAGGGGAGAGGGAGAGCACGAGGGCGCCAAGAAAAGCAGCAGAGAAATGGCCTTAATGTTATCTACTGTAATGGTAGCTCATCCAGAGGTGCCCTCCGCTTGAAGGGATTAATTAATTCCCTCAGGGGGATTAATAAAGTATCATTTATCTTCCAAGGTGCCCCAGGTCCACCCATTACTATCTTATCCCCTCCACAAGAGCCTTCCACACTAAGCTCACACCACTCTGATAACAATACTTTTCCTCTCGTCTATGTACTACCTGCCATAACACTGAAAATGTTCTTTCCTCTTCTGCCTGCTCCTTCGCTGGATAAGAGGTTGCACTTTTCCCTAGAAAGTGTTAGACAATGTAGCGCCTAACAACTCCCTTCTTATAAAGAACTGCACTCTACTTTAGGTCTCAGCAGCATGTCATGTCTCGGTACCATTGCACTCGTGTACCTGCTCCAAAAGAGCCTGGGCTGTCTCTGCGGCCAGCAGCCGAAGTCCAGCTGTGGCTCTGAGGACAAGTGGAGTTCTCTTCCACTCCAGGCGAGGCACAGTCTTCTTGGCCACCTTCAACAACATCCTCACTGTGTGTCCAGCCTTTAAAAACAGACACAATGCTCACTACAAAAAAACAGCACGGCTCAGACCGATCTTTTGACAACAGGGTGACGAGTCGGAGTTGAGAAAACACTTGACGTGTTACATATCAGGCTGCTGGAATATTCACTGGTTTGTCATTTCGCTTTTCTCACTTCCTTCTTACTTTCATTAGCAATGTGATTCCCTGCAGAGGGAAGCTATTGGCAGTGTTTCTGAATACAATGTAGAGCCAGTGGACCTTTTCTTCAGCTCAATATAATTGATTAGATTTGACAATGAACTCACCATTTCAGGGGAGTCAGCATATGCTGACAAACCGGGCTTTATGGAATGGAACATCTCATTGTCCAAAACAGGCAGCTCCTCTAAAAGATACAAGATCCGCCCACATCAAATATGCAGCAGCTATTAAAAGCATTAAGAGTCCTAAATCTGCTTAGCATACATATGCAGAATATATCCCCTTATTCAAGACGAGGCATGTTGACTTGAATCTGACAAAATCGGATTATTTCTTGCAAAGTAAATGAAGACAAGTATAACCTATGTCCCCTGAGGTGAAAAATCACAGGTTTATAGAAATGAGAGGCTATGAGGAAAGAGGGGAAAGCTGTGGAAAGGAATAGAGCCTGCAAATCAGCTTGTTACTCTGCCGTTTGCATTGGAAATCAATTGATCACAGGCCATGTAAGTACATTACATGATGCCATTACTACAGTAAATACACATGATTTAACCTGCCTCTCACCCTGGATGCTGATATCATAACATGAGTAAAAGAGCAGAGCAAAGCAGGTCAGAGTAATATGTGCACTATTACCTGAGTCACTGTGGATGAAGGTGTAGACATGGATGCGTGTACCCGTGCTCCCTGCATCAAACATCACTGCATAGAAGATGCGGCTGTGGTTTGCTGGTCGGCTGAGACTGGGAAGGATGTTCCCGATGCTGTTGGTCAAATCCAGGAGAGAGGTCTTGACCTGGGCTCGGCTCAGTCCTGCAACAGCGAGCAGGACCAGGAGCAGGAGTGGCCCCTTGAGCTTCATCTTTACTCTGGAGAAACAACCAAAGAACAATATTATAGGTCTACTATTCTTCTATTAAATGGGTTTGAACTGCTCAAAAAAAGCAGCTCTAACTGCTGCTGACTAGTATTAGGAGATGTTAAACTTAAAGCATGATAAGCAACAGAGGAGTAAGAAGCAATAGGGTTATATATATATATATATTAGACCACACCCTGTCAGACTTTCTAACCAACCACAGAGACACACCCCAAAATCAACCTCTCTACCTGCTGAGTCAACTCCCGAGGAGAATTTAGAAAACATCACAACACCATGTCGGACTTAACTCGGTGGACTTCACTCGTTTGATCTTCAATCAATACATGGCAACTCAAGTATGTCTCAACATCTCTCTACAAAACTCAGCTATCTAATGTGAGGAATTATGATTTCTTTAAAGCCTCAGTCAGGCACTGATCTGTGGGGAAACCTCTGCTGAGACAGTCACTCTGCTTACACTGAAAATTAAGACGAATTTTGTAGCATGGGAAATTTCACTGCCTGTGAATTTTAATTAAAGTTTTAAATTTCAGGCATTTAACCTGCACTATTGTCTAAAGCAAGTTACAAACATGAATAGAAATGCTACAACTGGACATACCATAGGGACATAATTGCTTTAATTAAAGTTAAAGGACTGTCTAACAACTGAGCCCCCTGGCTGCATCCCTTTATTATTTATTAATCACTGAAATGTTTCAGAAGCTAAGCATGAGATCGTTTTCATTTGCGGCCTGGATGTTTGCCCATTTGAAGCCACTCTCTGCTAGAAATGATGCAAACGCTTAACATCAAAATGCACCAGGCCTCATAAATTTACAGAACAGTTATGCTTGTAAGAAACTGCCACTGAACTTGTCACATACCTTACATCTCAGTATGTGAGAAGAGCATGTATTAAAAAACATCTTCACAAGTCTGGCAGTGTATATGCGACTATGGTTTTTTCTGAGGTCTCCAGTGACTTGTATTAATGTAAAGAAAATCTGTGTCTCCAGAGTGGGCAGTTTTGCTCCGAGGCAGAGCAAAGGAAGGAAACCGTGTCAGTCTGGGAGAAGAAAGCCTTGCATGATTCACTCAAATCACCTTATAATCCTGTTCAGTTTTGCAATATTTTTGAAAACTTGCATATAGTTCGTAAATAGCTTAAAAGGCAGACACATGCAACAGAGACTCTGTGCTCTCAGTCACACTGAAGAACTAGTCCCTGATTTAAAACAATGTTCTCACTGCTCCGTGGTTACATATCGGTATTTATCAGTATGACCAAACCATGCAAACAATACTGTCTGAGAGGAATCTATACTATGTGATCAGTGCTGTGCATATAAGCCATACATTTCTATACAATCTTATAGAACAGTGATTCTCAAAGTGTGGTCCGTGGCATTCGGTCAGGGGGTCCGTGAAATAATTTGCTATTAATTATAAAATTGTGGTGCATCATTAAGAAGTGCAAATCGACAGATGGGGACCATTTACCGCAATAAAACAAGCATATTCTGTTCTTTACTCCCACATATGTTAGCTTTGGGCCAATAGAAACTCTCATATGATTGACACACAGCAATAAGTTCACTATTTTTGAAGTTGACGCACTTACTGAAAGTCAGTTTTAGAATGGTAAGTTTAATTATCTGGATTTATTAGGACTATGCCAGTCTGTTCGTTTTCTGAAAGCTTTTAAGATCAATTACTTGAAAATGATAAATTATGTCAGGTTGAGTTCAAATGCAATTTGAATAAAATGCAATACAATGTTTAAAAGTATATAAGTGGTATTAACATGATGGAAATTGAAATGTGTTTGAATTTTTAGCATACAAATAGTTCCAATGGCATCTAAGGAGTAGTATGCATATGCTTAATCAGTGATACAATTATGAGGGTCCTCAGAAAATGTTCTACCGTGCAAAGGGTCCCTGACACCGAAAAGTTTGAGAGCCCCTGTTATAGAAGATTTGAAATATTTGTTAAGAGTTTCATGAAGGTTGATTACTTTGTAATGTTTTTAAATCATTCTTAGTGCTCCAGGGTGTTTCTATACTGGATATTTCTGGGGCTGCCTCACTGCATACTGAATTTAATAAGCGGCTTACCGGACAATTGCAATTTTATAACTAAAATAAACGTACTTTTACTGTAGCATTAGCAGAAATGAACCATGAAAATCGACTTCCACAGTGTCCATAAAGTTAATAATCCAACGTCGGTGATGCATTTGAGCTAACGAGGAGTCCAGTGAACAGGTGCAGGATGTCTGATAAGGCACATAACCAGACAAAGTGAAAGTACAGCAATATACAGAGCAATGCAAGAATGGAATTCACTCCCAAATCATATTACACAACAAAATACTATATATGTTTTTAAAAAAACACTAAAAGAGCATTACTTAAGAAGAAACTTTAGTAATCAATAAGTATTCTTTGGTGTAGGGTATTATGGGCATTCCATGTTAAATGATGATATTTATCTGTTAGATCATGATAGATTCAGTCGGAGACGCTCTATTTTCTTTGTGTTTTTGTCATTTAAACTGTATCAGTTGTTATTGTTTCATTTACAGTTGGCGTGCATTACAATGTGTTATGTTAGTGTATGATGAGTAGTGTGAACGGGTATTTTTGAATTGTCACCATGTAAACTATGTTGACCCCAGGAAGAATAGCTGCTGCTATTAGTGATGTGTCGGTAACGAACGAGCTGGCTCAAAGATCCGGCTCTTTTAAGTGAACGATAAGAGCCGGCTCCCGTCTGAGAGACTTTTTTTTCTTTCTTTTTTCTTTAATTAATTCAAGGCAGAATCATAGGACGATCTTCTCCGCGCCACGGGCACTCCGTGCACTGACTGTGACTGAGTGTTGTGTTAATGACGTCCGTGTGACCAATCAGGTGATGACAGACACATCATACCATCAAGCAGGGAGGGGCGGGGGTGCGCGGCGCGCTGACGGCCTACAGGTACAGAGCAGGAGGGAGAAGAGAGAAAGCAAGAGGAGTGCGGTGCGCGAATAGCAGACAAGATGAGACAGTCAGAAACAAAGCAGCATGTAAAATTATGGTATTCAGGAAATTATAAGGTTTAGTATAATTATATTGAATAATTTAAGTGATATAAGTGCACACATACTAATCAAAAATCAAAACAGCACTAAATTTGGCTGAATCATAAAGTGGTAAAACGAAGAACCGTTTAGGGAGCCGAAAGAGCCGGCTCTTCTTGGTGAGCTGAGCCAAATGATCTGGCTCACTAAAAAGAGCCAGAATTCCCATCACTAGCTGCTATGCAAAAGCTGATGGGGCTCTAAACAAACAAACAAACTGCCCTCTGGCTGGATGTGAAGTCAGCGGATAGAAAAGCTCTGTATAAAGACTATAACATGTAACTTTAGTCATCAATTCAATTCACAGGTGAGATACACACACAGCACTGAAGTATTTCTAGAGAACAAACTCAAGTTCTGAAGGTTATTACTATAGTTTATGGTAATTTTGTTAATAGTCTGTTTATTGTCAATACTGTATATACTGCTCCTATTTTTATACTTCCTTCTATTAAATGGTTCATATTTTGTTACACTTTGTTTAACTCTTTTTTTTTACTGTGTTAGCTGATGCATCTCGTTTTCTGTACTATCCTCTTTACTGCTGTGCACTGCAAATGTCCCCACTGAGGGACTAATAAATGAATATCTTATCTTATTAGCTACAACAAAGCTGAGACAATTGTGTCCAGATTATATACACTGTATAAAATAATATTTTTTGAATTTTATCAATTACAGATATTACAATCTATAATCAAGAAGGCAATGTTATTCTTCTGGGATCAGATTTTCATCTGTCTTTAGGTTATGTTTGGTGAACCTTTGTAAAGTCGTTATTTACAGTGTGGGCCTACTTACGTATAGATTATAATTTTATATTTAGGACTTTGGCTCCACAACCAGCACTGCTCCCAGTAGACCACTTACACACCAAAAACTGACAATAACCTGATATTTTCAGGTGGAATTTCATTTCATTCTCACTGTGCAATATCATTTATTTTTATACTTCCTTCTATTTAAATGGTTCATATTCATATTTTGAAGCCGATGAATCTTTTTTGCACTACCGTCTTTGCTGCTGTACACTGCTAATGTCCCCACTGCGGGACTAATAAAGGAATATCTTATCTTATCTTGTTAAACCAGCCTTTTAACTGCAGCAGAGAGCATAAGTTGCTTGTTTTGACGTTGTTTTGCGTTACCTGACCGCTAACTTTAATGACTTTATATTGATAAAGTTAACCCAACACGTATCCTTATCCGCTCCTTTTCTCCCCTTGATACTTTTTAACAAAAGTGTCCCATATACCAGGCAGCTAATGTTGGTATCAGTGCATTACAATTAAAAAACACCTACAACTTGGAGACACACCGAAAACAACTAAAACACACAGTATTGGAATATATAGCTAACTTATTGAGTGTTTTCTGAACGCTAAACACACTCAGCTCACCATGATGTCCAACCGGAAAACTCTTCTCGACAGCTGACTCGTCGTGACGTCACCCGTGTTATGATGACTTTTTTTTTCAGTCTCATGCAAGGCTCACCAATGGATGTCAGAGTGAAACATGCAGAGTAGAAAAACAGATAAGACCACAAAGAGCAATACACAGCCTGTTCTGTCAGGATCATTATTTTCTTAGATGTTCACAGTGCAGTCAAAAAGAGTGGGATGCTTGTAAAAATTATAGGCTGTGTATTATTCCTTCCTGCAGCTGTCAGACTCCACAACCAGTACTGCTCCCAGTAGACCACTTACACACCAAAAAACTGACAATAACCTGATATTGTCAGGTGGAATTTCATTCATTCATTCATTCTCACTGTGCAATATCATTTTCCACTTGTGCAATTTTGTTAATAGTCTGTTTATTGTCAATACTGATCCTATTTTTATACTTCCTTCTATTTAAAGGGTTCATATTTTGTTACACTATGTTTAGCTCTTTGTTACTGTGTTAGCTGATATTTCTTGTTTTTTTGCACTATCCCCTTTGCTGCTGTACTCTGCAAATTTCCCTACTGCGGGACTAATAAAGGAATATCTTATCTTATTGAACCAGAATAACTCAAACATTACCAACTACTTTCCATCCTGTGGCGTTCATTGGACCTGCGCCTCCTTTGCTCCAGCATTCCCAATATGTTGGGTTTATGTGTAATCAATAATATACCCAGAATTGCTACAGAACCAGAGGACCATTTCGACATAAAATCAGTAATCAATTTAGTCAAATTACAGTGTCTTTATTCAAACCATTAACAACAGACTCGAATACTCTTGTTGTCATCTCTTCATTTTCAACCACAAGACAATAAAGAAGAAGTCAAGGGGACAGTTTGAAGTAGATCAATCATTGTGGATGGAGATATGTCTAGCACGTTCCGTTTCATGATAACGGTTTATAGAGAATATCAGATGTCAAGTCCATGTCATGTAAAACACTGCAATTTCACTTTTATACCATTGATTGTGACCAGAAAAAAGTATCACTCCGACAATACAGTACAAAACCGTGGACCTCTATCAGACACAGAAAACACCTTAATCCCAACACTGGACAGTTTGATATACATTTAGAGGGACGAGAACTTCAGCCATTATGTCAGTTGTAACAGAGTAACAGACTTGGGTGTGCTCTTGTTCTAATATATTGTAGCATTTGCTCCATTTATATCTACACAATGCTCTGATAAACAGAGCAACACAGGATAATGGTGGAAGACATTTGCGGTCACTGCTTTAAAAAGGACAGAATCCCTGATTATTTTGATTTCTACTATAAAAAAAAAACACAAGAGGACACAACAGACCATGAAAATGATCCACCCGGTGAGGACAGGACATGAATAGGAGAGAACAGGTAACCATGATAAAAACTCTCAGCACCATTCATTGCATCGGTCCAGCTCATCTTCCCTGTCTCAGAATGAGCTGTAATTTGCATGTGTGTTTTGTGCAACCACATTTTCCAGGATAAGTTAAAACAAATCACCAACTAATGATCCCCAATGTGAATATATATCTCAAAAAAAGACATGTAACCTTTTTTTCCAAATTCCACCCATCGGCTTCTTCTTAAGGCATATGAGAAGTCTCTGAAGGTTACGCTGGATGTGCGGTCAATTTAGCGTCCCATGGTTGGCATGGTAACAGCTGGGCTCGTCACAGTAGCATCCTCAGCCTTCCACTGTGATGTCACAGTCTTGATCTGAGTGTAGAACTGGATGCCCTGGGTGGGAAAGAGACAACTGCTGTGTCAGCTACCCGGTACATGTGCAAGTTTTTTATTTTTTATTTTGATGCAGAGTATTTTTTATGATCCAATACATGACAAACCACTTCTGTTATTTACCTGCTTGCCGTAGAAGTTGGTGTCTCCTCTGAATGAGCCTCTGGAGCCAGTGAAGGAGAACATGGGGAGGGGGACAGGGATGGGCAC
>CAKAOI010034121.1:0-21472 GCA_916701655.1 Sebastiscus albofasciatus | reverse complement strand
GTATATATGTCTATGCCTCTGGTCACCAGCCCAATCAACCCAGTGATAATCCGTGTTTGGGAAATCACTCTTTGGTGGGATTGACAGCAGCTCACAGACATCTAGAACGTGACAAAGGGCCCGAAGTAGACACTGTTGTTGTAAGAGGTCAAAAGCCAAACGCTTGAGAGCCACTGGTTTAATCTTTAACAATTCATTGTATCTTATAAGCTATCATATATTATATATTATACATCTTTTTTTAATTGTAAAATTTTAGTCTGAAAAGTAACATAGCTGTCAGTTAAATGTATTAAAAAGTACAATATTTATTAAGTAAGGCTCAAGTAAAGTACACGGAAACTTCTTAAGAAATGATAAAAGCATGGATATACTGCAGCTGGAAGAAAAATAACTGAAACTAAAACTGAACTGGCTGAAACGATGTGTTAAATCCCCTGGTATATTCCCTCATAATATATTTGACAAGATGGGTGATATCGAATTTGTCTTAAAATGTGATTATAATATCACTAAATTGCCTCTTGAGCTTCTGCTACTTTTTTGGAAATTATTTTACAATCACAACTTCACACCTCATAATACACCATTATGGAATAACAGATACTTTGCAAAAGAAAAGCTGTGTTTTAAAGGAACTGGATGGACAGGAATATGTGGTGTGTAATGGACCTATTAGATGCAAATGAGGATGTATTACTTTACAGTGATTTTTGTTGTAACATGACTTTGATTACAACTTCAAAGAATTTAAATCTCTTATCAATGCAATACCGAATACATTCCTTAACCAGGCAAAGCAAATATCATTATACTCTCAGTCCCCATCTCATCTCCCCTTACCTTTAATAAATGGAAGTCATTTTCTTGATAAAAGGTGTTCCAACAAATTCACAAAGTCTAACAAACGATTTATATCCTGCTCAGAATTGTAGAGTTAATATTTTGAGTATTTTTGACCAACCAACAACATCTAAACAGAGATGACAAAGTTCTTCAAATACCTTGTCCCAAACAAAACAAAAGAAATTCACCACAAATAATGAATGATTTTTAGCCTTCCAGTGAATTTTTAAAATTAATATTTGGCTTTGAGAGCAATGAGTGTGTTTTCTGAAAAGGTGATATTAAAACCACAGAGCATCTCTTTGTTTGATGCTTCCATACCCAGATGTTCTGGAAACAATTCATGGAATGGTTAAGAAGCAAATACACAGCAATACCTATCATTGATCATAATAGTATTGTTGTTGGTGTTTTATTTGATGACAAATTGGACCTAATGATTCATGTTTTACTAATTTTAGCCAAATTCTTTATTCACAAGGCAAAATTTAATCCCACCCCCTTCTCCATAAGTCACTTATTAATTATTAAACAGCTTCCTTATTGAGCCATACATATACTCTAATTACATTTTCCTAAATTTGTCTAACTATTATTATTATTATTTATAATTATTCTAACTATAATTATTACCTTTAATCTGTGTCATAAAGCAATATGAATTCATTACTGATATAATTATCCATATCAAAATATAAATGTGTTATAAATTCAGAATACCAATTCATTACTTACATATTTAACTTAATCATATGGACTACTTGTTATATATTCTTATATGCGCAAATTATTATTTATAATATACAATATGCACGTGCAATACAACATGCAATATATACATACAGACATACATACACATACATATATATAAACACACATATATATATATATACACACATATACATACATCTACATACATACACCGCATATTGCACTACATCCGCACACTGCATACCACATATACATATATAGACATATATATAGACATATATACATATATGCAATATACAGCATCCGACCATGCATACATTGTTCTTATACCCAGAAACAAATATCCACAACTTTGCATTATTCTTTACAGAAAAAATAGGAAAATAGACTAATACAGAATAAATATTAAGTAACCAATAAATAAATAAACAGTAATAAATAAATTAACAGTAACCCCTGCAAACACCTTGTGATTGTCAAACCCCCACTTCATCCCTGTGCCTTGAGTAAATCATGTCTTTATACCCTTATTTTACACTGGTTTAATATAAGGATATAAGGCTGTAAGAGAAAAGGAGAAGAGTGAAGTGTGTTCATGACTATGATGTCACCACTAGTGGGCGCTGGAGTGTTTCCAGGGTGATGAAAGCAGCAGGCTGGTGTCGTCTTCTCTCTCTTCCTCGACTATTATCTCTACTTCCTGGATACGCGTTCAGAAAAACAGCCAGGGTTGAATTTGTCACTTATTATCTTACACCAACTTTCCGTTAACTTGTTGCTTATACACGCACTCACAAAAATACGCAATTTTTCAACCATGAATGGTCGTTCATTGTCGGGAAACTAGGGATGATGACGTAGACGGTAGAGTGACGCGGTGGACGCAGAACAAGAAGAAGAAGAAGAAGAAGAGAAAGGTGAGTTAACGTTAACTAATGAAACTACCGAGTGTTAACGTTAACTAAAGGCGTTATGACATGTTGCTCTTCATTTTTATATGTATGTTTGTGTTAGCGTGTATTCTACTAAACCACTGAAGTGTGTTAAACTCAGTTGTCTGTGTGTTTCCCTCTTTAGAGCGCCACGTCACTGGTCGGCGGAGGAGTCAGAGAATATAGTCCCTGAGTCCCCGCTGTGGACCAGATATCACACCGCTACACTTCACCCTGTGTTGGACAGTTTCTTACCAGAAGGAGCAGCAATCGATAAGCAGGTTAAAATGACGGCGTCTAACTGGGGTCTGATCATGAACGTGGTGAACAGCATCGTGGGAGTCAGTGTCCTCACCATGCCCTTCTGCTTCAAACAGGTGGGTCACCTGCAGGATGTCAACATCCTTCACCAGCCTTTCTTTTAGCTGTATATATAGCTGTGGAAGAAGTATTTAGTTAATTTACTTAAAGTAGCAGTATAACTCCTGTACAGGGAATGAAATTAGAACCTGCCAAATACAGAGTTAATGTTGGCTGTGCCTGCCACCATGGCAGACAGGTTTTCCTTATATTTAGGCAAGGCAAGTTTATTTATATAGCACATTTCATACACAAAGGCAATTCAAAGTGCTTCACATATATAAAAGCAAGATTAAAGAGCACACAGTGCTTAAGATAAAAATGAATAGAAGCATATAAAAGTATAAGTTAAAATAAAAAATGTAAAAGGATAATAAAAACAATCAAAAGACAGTAAAGTGCAGCATTTGATCGATTAAGCAAAGCGTCTGAGAACAGTTTGGTCTTTATTCTAGATTAGAAAGTGGCCACTGTTGGTGTATCTTTGATCTCATCTGGAAGTTTGTTCCACAGTTGAGCAGCGTAGCAGCTAAAAGCAGCCTCACCATGTTTCCTTCTGACCTTCTTATATTAAGAAATATTATTTTTTACAACTCAATTCCAAAGCCTATATTAAATATATGGTAACACTTCATTTTACAGGTACACAAATTTCATGGTAATTAGGTGATAATTAGCAAGTAACTTATTTGAAATTTCTTTGGAATTATTGCCAAATTACCCCGATATTTACCTATACATTTATTGAGAATTACTTTACTATAAACATTATTTAATAATTATATTCTGCTATTTCCCAATAGCTGGTAAATTATTTAATACATTTCCAGGAAAAGAATACAAAGTTAATTGATCTGCTTTATTTCCATGTCTGCTGGTAAATAGATGATAATTAGCAAATAACTTCTTTGAAATTTCTTTAAAAACTTCCTGAATCATTACATTAGCTACCAGGTTACATTTGCGTAGACAATAAGTCACACAATGGTGAGATCTGGGCTGATCAGAAGTATGTTCTTTTAGTTTTTGTTCTGGAGGTAAATATTTGGTAAATATTGGGCTAATTTGGCAGTAATTCCGAAGAAATTTCAAATAGATAACTTGCTAATTATCACCTAATAATCACCACAGGGCTGACTGGTATTGTAAAACACTAAAACTAGGATTTGAAATTAGCATGATAATGGCATTCTGAAAATCATTTAGGCGACATATCAGATTTCTCAATAGAGCCTTGAACGTTTTTTTTGTTTTGCTTTTTAGCTATAAGTATGTAATAATAACGTATAAATCCCAAATAACCCATGAAATAAGGAATAATCCCACAACATTATTCATATTCAACATTAATTATTATTAATTATTCTCAGACAGACAGCGCTGTTTGTTACGTGTAGATGTGCGTGTGTGTACAGTAGTGCGGCAGCGCCACTGTCCCAAAGCTTTGAATACCTTCGACTATTTCTCACTGAAGCTTTGAAGCCCAAAAAAATGGTATTCTGGACAGCCCTAATTAATGTTAGCTTTTATTTCATCCCATTAATATCACATATCAAGCAACACACAGGTAGCTATAGACACCCTTTAAAAACATGATGAATTATACACAAATTATGAAGCTTCAGTTTGATCCAAATAATGTTATTTGCAGTCAGTAGTAGTTTGGGGTGGTGTTGAATTTTACAGTAAGGTGTTTCTAATATTAGGTCTAAACTCACTGATATAAAACAGCTTTTAAAAACACCTTTCAGTTTAGCACAACAGCATCACACTACAGCCCCACCCAAACTCACACAAAGTTGTAACCTTCAGCTTGATGTTGATGAGCGTGCGCTTCATTTTGGCCTCTGTGTGTTTTGTGTTGTCATTATTATGAGGTCATCGATGTGAAGGTAAATTTGCTTAAGGATTGACTGGGTTACTTTTATCGCCTGGCAACTTCCTCATGTGATCAGGGGACGCTTTGTTGAACATAAACAGGCTCTCCATCTGTTGTGAGATTGCATCAAGAGTCTTTTGTCTCTCCACGTTAAATCGTTTGAACACATTGTCTTACAGGTTTCGGTGCAAACTTGTTTTAGACCCTGTGTGTTTGCAAAAGCCCTGCTGAAGTACCCTTTGGCAAAACACTGTAGGGCAAATCGTTACCCTCCTTTCATTCTGTGGAAAAACAGTTAGATTATTGTGATCAAAGTCTACACAAGTACTATGTGCGTTCAATATTTGTGCAGTATTTTTAGGTTTTTCTGCATAGAAGCCACTAAAGAAGATAAGCGATGGTTGGTGGCACTTCTTTAAAAAGCTAGATCTCCCCCAACATAACATCATATTTTATTATGTCTTTGAATTACTCTTGATTTAAAAAAAAAAAAAAAAAAAAAGCAATACAATTCTCAGGCAAAGTAAAATATCACCAGAATTGCTTATAGAAATGTTTTCCTACTAAAATATGGCCATGTAATGTTTTCACACGGGTCTCACAGGTGTTTTATTGCACACTCTTTGGAAGCTAATTCTTCTGTTTTTATCCTAAATTAAACTGATTTGATATTTTTATGTTATAACTATCCATTATTTTGTTGTATCTTGAAGCATGTGTATAATGTTTCTTACTTTCCATACACCTTCATGTGTTGAGTCTTCTTAATATAAAACTGGCAAATGTGTTTCCTCCTTGGACTGCTGTTGTAGTTCGTTTTAAGGACTAGAAGTAGTCAAAATAGTTAAGTAGGATGCCAGTTTGAATCCTACCCAGACTTAATCAAGGTCACTTTGAAAACCGATGCTTGGTTGATTTCATAGAGGACATTATTTAGCGTTTTGTATTTCAGTAAGATGACTAGATTTCAGGACTTCTCTATGTCTAACTCTCTTACAGTGTGGAATAGTGCTGGGAACGCTCCTGCTGTTCTTCTGTTCCTGGATGACCCACAAGTCTTGCATGTTCCTCGTCAACACGGCGAGCAACACCAAAAGAAGGACATATGCGGGATTGGGTGAGTTTAGATAGTAGAATTTGCTGTTTTGCTGTTATTACTGACAGTCAGGACTAAGCCATTGCGACTGAACAGACAGATGAAATAGTGTCAAGCAGCAGAAAGTTGAACCTCATTTACAGAAAAACCACTTCACAATGATTTTCCCGACACTGCCATTTGTTTGACCGCATGTTGTTCACACTGACGTCACTCCCTTTTCTCTGCAGCCTTCCACGCTTACGGGAAACCAGGAAAAACCGTGGTGGAGATGAGGCAAGTCTTATTATTAATTCACTATGCACATTATGCTGTAGTTGAAGGGTTTATTATGACTTATCTTCTACAGATAATCATCATAGACATACAAAAATAAATTTATTTCACAAATAATAATTGTGTTTTCCCCTGTCCCCTCTCTCTCTCTCCCCCTGCAGCATGATCGGTTTGATGTTGGGGACCTGCATTGCCTTCTACGTTGTGATAGCTGATCTGGGCTCCAATTTCTTCGCTCAGCTGTTAGGTTTACAGGTTTGACATCATTATTCGCTATATTCATCCCTCAATCTTTGAGCATACGTTTCATATCCACCGCTCCCCTTTGCATTCCCCCTTAACTTTACTCTTAAGCGATCAAAACAGCTATCAAGTATCTGTAAGTAAGTTCTTCAGAAACAATAACGCATCGTCGTTATGTCACACTGTCCTCTTAAAGGTGAATTTCAGTTTCCGCGTGCTGCTGCTGATCGCCGTGTCGCTGTTCATCGTCCTCCCGCTGAGTCTGCAGAGGAACATGATGTCCTCCATCCAGTCCTTCTCCGCTATGGCTCTCATGTTCTACACCCTCTTCATGTTCACGGTGAGCCCACCAACACAACACAAAGCTACACTCCTCCCAATGCATCTGGTTTGCTCACAGAGGACAATTTTTTATTCTTACAGCTTTTTAAATATTACATTTGTTTATAATGGGATTTTGTATATGTGTTTTTATGTTCTCTGTTATGTCTTTTCCTAAAGTACTAGACTGGATTCTCCTTATTATAGTCTTTTTCCCCACAGAAATAGTACATAAATACTATAGATGCATTTATAACCTGCAACACATTTCATTAACCTTGCTCGCTGTTTTAACTTGAAACTCATTTGATTTTCAGAATATTGTTCGGATAAATGTGTTGTATTCTGTGTTAATTCCTCCTCATTTGCTCCCATTGTACAGAGCTATGTCTTTTCCTTAAAGACACAATATTGTCTCGCTCCTCTTTTTTTTTCTTTTTTTTTTTAAAGAGCAAATTCACACTAAATCACATCAGGCAGAAAACAATTGCTGCGCTGCTCTTTATAGGCTGAAACAAAGGCTTTCCCCCGGGAAGGAGACACCACTTGGAAGTGGCCACTAGAGACATTTTTAAGTACTGTAAGTGCAAAGTAAATGGAGGTCACATAGTCAACTCCACTAAATCACAAACCGTTGCAACTTAAGGGAATTAAGTTGCTCATTTGTTGCCAGTTATAAATACGTCACATGCATTTGATATATTTCAGACTTATTATTTTCCAGCCCGGTCATTACTGTTTGTACAGCATGTTATATTACTTGTATTTTTTAGGAAAGACTTTTATTCTCACATCCTAAGTCAGCACAACATTCCTTTTTGTACACATAGATATATATCTATGTTTGTACATATCTTTTTGCAACAGTCAATCAGTATTGAAAAGCAAAACCGCTATGGCAGCTGGCTGCTGCAATATTTCTGAATACTAACATTAAAGGGGAACTACGCCCAAAATTCATACATGTTAATCCTATGGTCTAAGACAGTCCAAAAAATATTAGTTAACATGAACAACTCTCTCCCAAATCCAAAAACTAGAGTGTTAAAACTCAAATATGTAATGTCATAGGGTATAAAATGTGGAGCTGCTCCATAGACAATGAATGGGGAGAGATGTTGTAGATGAAACTGAGAGCAGCCAGGGGAACGTTCTGAGTATATGGGAACATTTTCTGTTTCACAACTGACAACACTACACCAGAATCAAGCTCATAAAACAAACGAAACTAGCCTCTATTCATTGTCTATGGAGCAGCTGTAGAATTTATACCCTATGACATCACACGTTTGAGACTTACTTCTCTAGTTTCTGGCTTTGACAGAGAGAAGCTCATGTTCACAAATATTAATTGAACTTCATCAGGCCAGGGTAATAACATATTGGAATTTTTAATTTAGGTGGTTTTCCCCTTTAATGATCATTTTGGACATAGCTCCTTCAGGAAACTGGAAGAAAATTAGAAGTTTCAAGGTTGTTTTTCAGTAGCCTTTTAGATTTGTTTGCAAGGTGAAAACGATACATCTGCTGTGCAAACTAGGACTGCAACTTTTTTTTTCATAATCGATTTAATATCTTGAATTTCTGCTAATGAATTGAATAAACTTAGTCTATAAAATAAATAGACTAAAGTAAAAAATGTTGCATCACAATTTCCTAGATACCTTGGTGACATTTTCAAATAGCTGTCTTTGTCCAACAGGCACTCCAAATCCCAAAATTTCAGTTCTAGTGCAAACTCAGTAGAAAAATGGACATGTTTTCATGTGAACAGTCTAGTCCAAACTGCCATCAGTACAGCATGGATTACATTTTGGGATTATAAACACTTGCTATCAGTATTCCCACAATTACAACTGGTACAACTCTTTCCAGTTTCAGTGCTCCGCTGTTTGCATTTAATGTTAAGCAGCACTAAACACACTGATGGATTTATGCTTCATAGGTTGGAGTTAGGTCGGAGTTGCATCATACTAAAAAGTTTGACTCCAGTGACGGCGCAGCAGTTTTCTGCCTCATGTGATTCAGCTTGTTTCCTCTTTAAATGCACACACAGAGTTTGTGTGTGTGGTTCTGATTCACTGACCCGTATCGCTGCTTCTCACTGATGTTTACAGTCTCTTTGTGTGATGTGACGCGTAGCTCCCGTAGCATGACGATAACCTGGAGGAGTGGTGTGGTGTGTGTCTGGCTTCAGATCCAGGCCCAGCCCGGTCCAGACCCCTAACCCTCTAACAGTGATGTATCTCCTTCCCTCCCTCCTTTCATCCTACCTTTTCCTTTTCTGCTCATTGCACCCCTTCACTCCTTTCCTCTCCATTTCCTTCTGCTCTCCCTTTACGACTACCTCCTCTCCTCCTCTCCTCTGCATCCTCTTGTTTGCTCACCTCTGTCCCAACTGCTGCTGCTGCTGTAGATAGTGTTGTCGTCTCTGCGCTACGGCATAATCTCAGGCTCCTGGGTGGAGCGGGTTCACCTGTGGCGCTTCAAGGGCGTCATTCAGTGCCTGCCCATTATCGCCACAACCTTCTGCTGTCACCCGTAAGTAAACCAACGGAAAACCACCCCCGAAATAACACCACCGTTAAGGGCGGTTGGGGGGGGGCTGGAGAGTGAAGGAAGCCAGATGTTTCCCCTGCATCTTTACGCTCCTTAAAACCCCCCCTCCCACCTATCTGAACCTCTTCTCCCACTCCTCTCCATCATCCCCATTTTTTTACCTTTTTAATTCGGGTTTGGTCTGAGCCATTTGAGCTCTGGGAGTGTGAGTGTGTGAGTGTGAGTGTGTGTGTGTGTGTGTGTGTGTTTTTGGTGGCAGTAGTAAGGCAGAGAAGTGTAACATACTGAGGTGAAAGTTTCATCTTTGCCGACCCTCCCACCACCGCCCCACGCCCAGGATGAGCAGCCTGGGTGTGGGTGTGGGAGGCTGGAGGGGAGTTGGAGCGTTCTGTTGTCCTTTTGGGACTTTCAGGTAATTAAAAGAGCAAGACGTAAGAAACACATGCTGATGGAAAACCTGTGGGGGCCATTTTGTGTCTAGATTACCCTTTTACACAAGCCTTTTTTTATTTTGATCAAATTTATGATTTCACTTTTATTCATTCTATATCACCTCCATTACTCAATTTTTTTTCAGCTGTGACAGGTTTTTTTTGTTCAGTATGGGGTTTCTCGTCATGTCTCTTTTGTTGTTTCCCTCTCCTCATTTTCTCTGGTTTTCTCTCCTCATTGATTACTTCCATTATCTGTCTGTGAGCCGTCAGCATGGGTGCAGTCCCCCCCTTCCTCTCCTCTTCTTCGTGCTCTTCCCCCCCACTTGTCTTCATTTGGTTCGGGCCGTAACTTCGTCCACCCCCCCTCCCTCCTTCCCCTCAGATGGTGCTGTCCTCGTTCAAACACGGGCTGCTCAGTGGCTGGTGGCTAGGGCAGGTCTATTTGGTACGCTGGGAGGGTGTCTTTCGCTGTCTCCCCATCTGTGGGATGGCCTTCGCCTGTCAGTCGTAAGTACTCATCCCGCCCCCCCCTCAACCCCGCACAGGACCATGTAATGAAACTCAAACAAGACTCGAATCAAGCTTGAGAATAGGAACAAATCTGACCGTAGTCCTGATAATCATGTGGTGGGTAGATGATCAAACGGGGTGCTCTTCCACTGTCCACTCCTGCAGCGGCACAGTGAATCAAATCCTTCATTGCTGCATGTAGAAATTGAGCATAATTAGTGCATGTGCACTTTACATTATTGCTTTGAGCCAGAGTGGAGGGGTTTGTCATGTAAAGAGACACACAGATCTGTGGTGGAGATGAAGTGGTTGTTGAGGGATTTTGTAGTTGCAAAGGGAGGCTGCTTCTTTTTGCTAATGTGCTTTTCACAGTCAGCTCATCTGTTTCTGCTCCACCGTACCGTCTGCCCTCTGTAGAGTTAAAGCTGAGACTTAAACTGCTTTGCTTTATTCTGATGTCACAAGAATAAAACTCAATTTGACAGAAAGCAAACACTTGTTGGAAAACGGTTTCATTCAGTTGTCAATCGACCTTTAAAGGTAGTGTCGGTAATGCTGAGAAACTAGCAAGAGTACACTAGATTTTTTTTTTTTTAAATGATCCAACCAAAAAACTGAGCCCAGTTTTGCCAACTGTTTTCTAATGAAAGTAGCTAGCAGCACTAGCACCAGAAGTCCCTAAATCTTGAGAGAAAGTCGCCAAGTGGGCAACACTGACAGCACTTTCCCTCCAAAGCCACTCCCCCAAAAATGATCATTATGAACGTAAACAATGAACATGGCTGTTGGTACTCACAGCTGTCAGCTTTCATTCGGGCCAAATTAAATGATTGGATGGGTTTATTACAGTCCTGCGACAGCCACAGATACCAGATTTTATTCTTTTTTTTTTCGTCAGAATTCTTAATTTATTGATTGCTGTCGGGATGTAATGAGAATTTCAACAAATATACCAACAGCACTACCAACCCTACCTTTAAATGTCACAAAACTACAAATTCAAATTTGGCTAACAAAAAAAAGGAGAATAAAAACTTTTGGGTGAACTTTCTGTCCATGTTCCAATCAGCTTTTTTAAATGAAATAATGTCATTTTTTAAAATATACACGGATGCTGACCTAGCTAGTGTGGCAAACATTGAGATTCTTTTTTTTTTAATGCCAGATAGTAAGAGGGTTTTCACGCCAATCTTCGCATTGCATTAACTTTCCCCCAACAGTGACTGCACACCAATACACGTCACTTCTTACAGCTTAATCAGAGCATTCTCTGAGTCACCAGTATCCATTCATTTCTCCATCTTCACCCATCTGCATGCTCTGTCACTGCCTCTTTTTCTCCTGTCCTCTACGCTTTAGCGCTTTGCTCCGGGTTTTGCGGTGAAGTGTAACGTGTGAAGGTCTAATCTAGGGGAGTCTTATCTCTGATTTTGAATGCAGTGCTGGTGGAAGGATGCAGGGAGTGTTATGGTGAGGTCATTAGGGGCCAGATGTTTGGGTGGTGCTGCTCTGTGGGTTTGTGTATGCGTGTGTGTGTAAGAGAGAGAGAGAGAGAGAGAGAGAGGTACGTGGCAGGAGTGGGTGACCGAAGCCTCGAGACCGAAACGAGACTTTAATTAATGTAATCGAACAAAGCCAACATAACATTATGGTATGGTGGGGCGTGTTCATTAGCTAGTGAGGTGTAGAAGAAGAAGAAGACGAAGAAGAAAGCGTGCGCTGCTTGTGTGTGTTTGTGCATGTGTGTGTTTTGTTGCGTCGGCTCCCACTAGCAGCGCTGCTGAGTGATACTTGGCAGGGCGATTTCTTGGCCTGCGGTCAGGCCTGAGCGAGGCGAGCGCTCCGTTAGGCGGCAGGCAGCTAAAGCCAAACCACTAATCAACACATTGGACCGCCGCCACCTTACAGACAACACACTGATGTATTCACAGGCTGATTAAACAGCTCTCAGCACATTGGATTTTTATTACATTCATGAAACGTGTTTACTTTCAGTTAAAACATTACTTAACATCACCATTATGACGGGGATGGGGAAGCTGGCCCCGTTGCGTTTCTGGCTGCACGTTTGAGCAGTTAGCTCATAATAGAGGGGACATAAGAAAAACATGTGCGGGCGGAAAATGTCCCTCTGTGATGCTACTGTCAGCATGCTTTCAACTCCCAGTTAATGATATTATCTACAGCGCGCACTCGAGCCCTCGCGACACACACACAGACACACACATTTCCCCACATTCGCTTTGAAGACCTTCTCCGTCATATTTCCTCCATTTAAGGGCAGTGTTAAAGCAAAAAAAAAAAACACATTAGCCTCCGAGTCCGGACTATTGAGTGACCATTAGATGCTTTAGCTCCCCACTTACAATATGCCGTTTTCTTTAACCTTGGCTACGAGATTTACTGGCGTGCAGATTAAACAAGCGTCAAGAAAAAGCACCACGGGACAGTACTTGCTCATAAAACCAGAGTGTGTGAAAGAGAGGCAGAGAAAGTTATGGTTTCTCTCTCTCTCTCTCTCTCTCTCTCTCTCTCTCATTTCTTCTCCCTGTTTTCTCACACATATATATGAGGGAGAGGGAGAAAAGAAAGAGGCGAGGTGAGCACAAAGAGTCTGCCAGGAAAGTTTATAATGCTCTAAAAGCTGCCAGGCACTCGCTGTTATATATATAAAGCTTGTAAATTTACTGGTTAATGTGCTGGACGGTCCCCTCCACGCAGCCTCGCTCTCTTATAGCACAGGACAGAAAATGACAGCAGGAGACAGATACCTGGGTTTACAGACAGACAGACAGACTCAGCCTTAGGTTCAGCCTTAACTACTGTCACCCTTTCTGTGTCACACACACACACACACACACACACACACTCGTATGTAGACAAACACCCCCACTGCCATGACATTAAATCCATCTACTGCATTTAAAACATTTGTAAACATGAATTGTTAATTTATATTTATATTATATTCATAATGTGAAAAAATCCACATGCTGAAAAACTTGTTGCATTCATGTGCACGTCAGGTGTTCTTACTGGTATATTGATGTCTGGACTTGCAAGCGTTTTGGGGGCCCATTTTTGCAGGTAATAATCAACTAATCAATTAATAAATCACAAGACAAATTATTACTTAAGGATTCAATGAATCCTTAATCAGTTTGGTGGATGAATTGGAAAAAAGGAGTTGATAAATGAAACAAAACACGAGCTAGAGAACAAGTTATTCACTCTAAATAAGTATAAATAATATAATTTGAGTCAATCTTTTTCCCATCAGGTTGGGAGATGGCAAACTGTCGTTTATTTCAATCATTTTTTGTTGTTTCTGCTGCAGAAAAATAGTTTTTTTTGTTTCTTATCACCCATACTGTAGGTCGATGCTATCTTAAGCTGCAGCATCAGGCCATTATCTCAAAGCAAAATAATTCAGCAAGCTACACATTGTTTTTTGATTTGCTTGTTTGACGAATGAAGTTCTGCAGAAGTTGGCTGTGAACTTCATTCATGAACAAACAATGCAGATGATCTGCAGATTTACATGAGTGAAACCACAAATCTGACTACAGTTTAGTAAATCTAATTTGATGTGTTAATGATGACTGTCTAACGGTGTTAAAACTTAAATGGGCTAAACAAGCAAAAAATAAATCACTTGTCTGAGTCGGATGCAGACAAGAACATGAGGAGAGACATGCATCATTTGATTATTGAGTGGCACAAATGGGCCTCCATATGGCTGCTCATTAAAGAAATCTACAGAGCAGCTCCCACTATCACATTTTAAATAAACAGATATCTAGACGGCCCGATGCTGTCGGCTGTTCGTGGGACTACATTCCCTGACTCTCCCTGCTAGACTTGGGAGCGCTACTTCCCATAACTAAAAGATGTGTATCTGATAATCCGGACAGCACATGAATGCACAAGAGAGCAGTATGAGTGTGGTCTTGTGTCACGCAGCATGCAGAGTGTGTTGTAGTTGGGCTGCTTGTCTCTCACAGGCAGGTGTTGCCGACTTACGACAGCCTGGACGAGCCGTCCGTCAAACGCATGAGCACCATCTTCACCTCGGCCCTCAACGTGGTCACCATCTTCTACATCACTGTGAGTGGAAACACACTTCCCGCACGTACGAGACACCGTCTGCTTGTCATGATCAGACATCAAATCAGTTGCCTAAAACGTTATTTAATGAGTTACTATTTTTAATGTCTTGTTAGATGTTCTACATATTCACGTCTCCTTCCTTTTTGCTTTCCTCCCAACCCTGTCTTTTGGTTCCCTCCACCTCTCTCTCTGAACCAGGTGGGTTTCTTTGGCTACGTCAGTTTCACAGAGAACATAGCTGGCAATGTGCTGATGAACTTCCCGTCCAACCTGGTGACGGAGATGATTCGCGTTGGCTTCATGATGTCCGTGGCCGTCGGATTCCCCATGATGATCCTGCCCTGCCGCCAGGCCATCAACACCATGCTTTTTGAGCAGCAGGTGAGCTTGAATGCTTCTATTACTATTATTATTGTACTACTACTACTAATAATGCATTATGTCATAATGCAGATGGTTTAAAGGTTTGGATACAAGTTCAGAATCTGAAGTTAGTGTGTGTGATGTGTGTAACAACAGCTCCCTTTCCCCGCAGGCGTTGGCTGGATTATACTGGAACATACTGTAAATCCTAACTTGTGCTTTGTTCTTTTGTTCCTTTGAAGTAAATTGATTATAACAAGTTAATTATAACTTGCTGCCTTATTATTGTGGAACCGGCACTCCCATCCTCTCTGTAATGCAGTTTTGACAATAAATAAAAACGGAAACATCTGGCTTCATGTAAAGGGTTATTATAGTGAACTGAAACTGAAACTAAAATGGAAAATAAGCAGTGAAAAATGTTTTAAGTAAACTGAAACTAAATAAAAACAATATCCTTTGAGAAAAACTAAACTGAAACAAAAAAAACGGTAAATAAGTAAATAAAATAAAAAATTAACATAGATGTTTTTCAGTTTTAGTTTTTTTAACTATAATATATCACAACCAAAAAAAAAGGAGACAGCATGAATTTCCGTGAACTCTCTTGACATTGAACCACAGAAATTGATCAGACTTGACATTCCAGGAGACGGCGCTACGAAGCAAAGATTATACATTAAATATCATGGCCATTCCTACACAGTTCTCCAACCATGTATATTGTATGTATATGTTGCTAGGCTACTTACTTCTAAGAGACATTATACCTGGCCCTAACAAAAACAAACTAAAACTAAATATAAAGAAACTAAAACTAAACTTTTCTGAAAAACTGAAACTAAACTAAAACCAGCAAACACAGTCTGAAAACGTACTAAAACTAAACTAAAATGAAATCGAAAAGTCAAAACTAAAAGAAAAATAAAAACAAATTAAATATTCAATTATATAACCTTGCTGGAAAGACCTGCTGTGGAGCTCACCTGTGACGTCAATTGAATTCTTATCGTATCCAGACATAAACACATCTGACTTGTAAAAAGCAGCATATACAGTATTGAAAGTGTTTCTTGTGTTTCAAGCTGCACCGTAGGTAACCATCGATTGGCTCTGCCAGGGGAAGAGAAAGTCCTGCTTATGTTTTTGGTGAAAACCAGACGTAGCTGTTGGCAATATGATGATGAGAAATAAGGCAATATTCTGCACAAGGAAAATCAAAAATCAAATTGTACCCTCAAAACAAAACCCTATTTAATTGTAAATTTGAGATTAAGTTTTGTCTTTCCTTGAGTCCCTCTCATCCTCTTCTTTGTTTCCGTCTCACAGCAGAAGGATGGGACGTTTGCTGCCGGGGGATACATGCCTCCTCTGCGCTTCAAGATGATCACCCTCTGCATTGTGTTTGGCACCATGCTGGGAGGCATTCTCATCCCCAACGGTACATCCTGTGTGTGTGTGTGAACACAATCAGGCATGGATTGAATGGATTGAAATTGTGTATGTGTGTGTGCGTGCGTATGTGTACAGCTCGCTGACTGGAGGTCTTTAAGGTGCATGTGTTCCTTTATGTGGGCGGAGTAGCCGGGGAGCTTTACGACGTGTGTGAATGTGACTTTACGAGTCAGTGACTGTCACACTCTAACACAGTCCTTAAATCAGGACCCTAACTTTTATCTCCTTTTAGACGGGCAGACGGGAAGATAGGGCTATTATTCTCCCAGACTCTCTCTCACTCACTCACTCACACACACACACACACACACACACAAATATATGTACACACCGATATTGGCTCTCTGTCAGGTTCTTTGAGTCTTTCCATCCCACTCACAAACGGCTCCAAAATGGTGGAGATGTAAAGGTTAGAATGAGTTTATGTTTTATTCATCCTTTTATATGGTGGCTGTTTGTTAAACTTTTGATTGGGTGGACACACACACACACACACGCACACGCAGCGGGTTTGGCTGGCTCTTTGTGTATCTAATCAGACTAATAGACTGAGGAGAAGGGAGGTAAGGACCCTGGGGAGAATGGACACTAAATCTGAGGGAGACAATATGGTGTCCGTCCTCTGGATGAACGATGGGTTTCCAGGCCTGACGCCCAGCCGGCCGCGGTCCACGGAGACAGGGGTGGGGCCAGAGGCTTCGGCGCTGCCAAGAGCAGGGTGCTATGGATGGGAGCCTGGGGCTGGGCGAGTGCCGGTTATGAATGGCAGAGGCAGGTATGAATGGAGCTAGAGATGTAGAGCGGAGATATGGGGAACTGCTTTGAGGGTTTTTTGTTTAGCAGAAGAGATAACAGTGAGCTTAGCAGGACGCAAACCCCACAACTCTGGCAATGTTGATGCCATGCGTGGCCAAAGCCCCCAGGAAGAGCGCCGGACTTTGAAGCAAATATTTTTCATAGTGGTACCACAACTTCCGTGTCCGTCACGTGATGCCATTGGGCCCAAAAAGACTTTTTCCCATAGACTTACATTGGGAAAGTGACGTCTGTAACTCAGCGTATAATTTTTTTTGAGGTAAATCAACTTTCCAGTATGAACACTTGAATAGCCCTTATTTAAATCATTAGGTCCTGAAAGCTAAATACAGAGTTATTTCTGCTAGACTGAGAGCTGGGAGGCGGGGTTAAAGGAAACGCTACTTGCTCTATGGGCCCCATGGATGCCAAAGATCACCGGAAGATAATTTTAAACTCGGAAGTCAAACTTTTTTTTGCTTCATGCGCCACTGAGCAACTTTCATAGGAATGAACGGGACCCCGACGCTTTATCCAGTTCTCTTTATACGTCCATGGTTTGGCCCAGTGAGCTCTACAGCAGTGGTTCCCAACCTTTTCTGTCTAACGTTAACGTAGCCCCACATCCCTGTTAGATGAGTACCATCTCTATTGACACCACCTGTCGATTTCCAAATGTGTTCATCTCAACTGATCTTAATGTGGATGTTAAGTTACACCACAAAAAGTGATTATTGTTATAATATTCTTTTTATACAATTTATAGTCAATGTTTAGATCAGTTTGGTCACGTTTGCATTTGTACTACCACCACATGGAGTGGCAGAAGCTGGCTCTTTCAACCATTTATACATTACTTTATCTAATTATTTGAACCATTTATCTATTACTTTTATCTTACTATTTTAGCCATTTAGTCATTATTTCAACATGCATTATTTATTACTGCCACATATATGTAAGTACCCCTTGTTGGGAGTCACTCTACAGCAGTGTTTCCCAAACTTTTCTTTTCTGGGGACCCACTTTTTAAAAAAATGACAAACCATTACGACCCACTTCATAATAGGCCTTATCTATAAATCACGAGAAGAGCAAATATATGCGTAAATGAACATTCCTGACCATTTTTACAGCCATTTCTGCATCACTTCATATTATCTTGAACAGCTAAACCAGCCATTTCGAAGAGATAAAGGTTTGATAAATCACAACTTTGTTTTCTGCATGTGTTATTGAAAACATATACACATGTTAAATACTTTATAAATGAGACCAAATAAATACATTTAGGTGCAGGTTACATTCCTCTCATCAGTGAAACAAACAGAATGTATGCTCGCCTTTCATATTAGATTCAATGTGGCTCAAAGGTGTACTGCAGATATACATGTTGATTATGCAAATTTATTTGGAGACCCTAATAAAATCTCCTGCGACCCACCTGTGGGTCCCGACCCAGTGTTTGGGAATGACTGCTCTACAGGACCACACAATGACCCCTGTTTTTTCTTTCCCTATTCTCTCTCTTTAGTGGAAACCATTCTGGGTCTAACTGGAGCCACAATGGGCAGCCTCATCTGCTTCATATGCCCCGCTCTCATCTACAGGAAGATCCAGAAGAACGGCATCATTTCTCAGGTTACATAGTCAGAATTAGCACTCTGCTTATCAATTACTCAGTGATAAATCTGTTAATTCACTGACCTTGCTGCGCTTCTCTCCTCTCCCTCTCCCTCTCTGTCGAGTAGCTGGTGCTTTGGGTGGGTCTGGGCATCCTGCTGATCAGCACCTTCACCACCCTCTCGATTTCGGCCAGAAGCCCCGGCGTCAAGATCCAAGCTCCTCCTCCTCCGGCACCTGTCAGGAACGAGCTGCCGCTACCGGACCTCCCTGAGATGCACGGTAAAGATCACTAATGGCTCGCAATCACCTGATGGGGACTATAGAAGGAAGTGGTTTACTAATGAGCCGTGGAAACATTTACTTCAACGGGGGCCGGAGCCGGGTGTTGTTGCAGCGTCTGAGATCACACGGCAGAGCTGCATGTAATTATTTCACGGCAAAAGGGAACCGGCGGCGCGAGAGACGTGTTTATTTCTTGTTCTATTTTTCAAAGCCGTGGACTACAGCGCCCTAAACGTAAAGAGAATACGAGCCAGTGGCAAAGGGCCAGCGAGACTTAAAAACAAAAGCACAAAGCCACGGCGAAAAGAAAGGGTTTTCTTTCTTGTGCGAGAAGAAAAGATGGGAGACAGACAGAGTGAGTGGTAGACAGACAGGCAGGGTGAGGAGATAACCTCTTGATAATATCTGAGAGCAGCGCCGAGTGCTTGACATTGATGGAGCGAGAGTGATGCCCTTCAAACTCCAGTAATTTCTCTCCTCTGTTCATTTCTCCTGCCACCCCCTCCCCCCCCAAAATACATTGTCTACATCCCCGTCTCCCCCTTCCACCCCCCCATATCTCCTGTGGCAGCTATAAAATGCCTGCAAGCTCTGGCTGTATAAAGGGAAGAGGGCGATACGGGTTTGGGGAGGGTAGAGGGGGTGTAGAAATGGAGATGAGGAAGTTAATGTTCACAGTTTTAGGTGCTTTTAGTTTCACTTCCTCTCCTCACCCCATGCTTCATCACTGGCATATTTTTCTAACCTGTTCACTGACACCAGCAAAGGCTTTCTGCCTCCATTTTTATGATTCTTTCTTCCTGAACTAGTTTGATGTTTTACTGCATTCTTTCCTCACATTTTGACTCAAGGTGCTCCGACCTTTACACCTGTTTTTTATTCAACTCCCTCTCTTCTCTTCTCTCTCTTTTGCTCTATTATCACACCCCACCATCAGTTTTGCCGCTGTCAGCATTTGCTGCCACCTAGTGGACGTCCACGCCAGATGTAGTCGGCTTGAAAAATCAATTACATCTGAGAGCATCAGTACGCACAGCTCATGCGAGATATACCGAGGCGTTAATTTATTTTATTGCCAGCAGTTAATGTGTGTAATAAACACAACTGTACAAGAAAATAAAGAGTGCATGTCAGGGCCGTTGTTTAATAGTAATGCACTAGAATACTTTTCTCAGACAAGAGAAAATAGTGGAATAAATGAGGTGTCAAATTTATGTTTTCTTAATTTAGTCGTAGTTATGTGTGTCGTATTTTTCATACGGGCTGTGTGGAAAAAAATGCAGCAAAGGCAAATAAAAAGCTCACCAGCAGCAGCAGTAAACTAGAGTAAAAGACACCCTAGCGTAAAAAACTTTTTATGGTTGTATAAATCTGTCACTAAAGGACTTCATTTTGCCTTAACAGGGAACACAGTTTATCTAAAGTATGTTGGGAATATGTGACATCCAGTAGCAGTAACCTGATTGTGATTTGTGTGTCTGCGTGTAGACAAGAAGCCAGTGGAGATAGAAAAACCGGACCTTCCACCTGTGAAGGAGGTCCAACCAGAAGAGAGGGATCCGCCTGAGCCCCCCCAGATTAAAGGACCAGTGGAACTACCTGAGAGGAAGAAGAAGGAGGAAGAGGCGCAGCTGAACCGTCCCGATGCCGGTGAGGAAACTGAACCAAAGGTGGAATCTTCACTGGATTGTGAACTGTGTAGAATCAGTGATGTGATTTGATTTCCCAGGTGTCGCCGTGCCAGAGGGCGAGGCCCATCGCCACGAACCACCCATCCCTCACGACGAGGTCCAGGTGGACACGAGAAAGAACAACGCAGAGCTGGAGGAGGACAAGAAACAACCTGAAGAACCCAAAAGAGATGCAGAGCAAGGTTTAGGACACGCCGTGGAGGTGGAGGGCAAAAAAGACGACAAGGATGAAGGGAAGCCCGCGGAGGCTGTTGTGGGGAAAGAGGAAGTGGATTTGGGTGGAGGCGAAGTCCGGTCCAACGAGGTGATGGAGAAGCCGGGTGCAGAGGCGGACAAAAAGCAGGACGTTCCCAAGCCAAACGAGGTCGAGAAGCTCAATCCCGTGAAAGTTCCTCCAGCCGAGGCGGTCAATCAAGTAGGCAAAGCTCCAGAAGCTGCAGTGAAACGTGAGTCTCACTTCTCGTATAACTCTAGTTTAAGGCAGCTGGGTTAAAAAAAAAAAAAAAAACAGTTGTAGGAAAAATACAACATTGACCTGGTGATATTTGTCGATCCTTCAGCTCCGGTTCCTGAAGGAGAGCATCGCCCCGCTGCAGAGGAGGCTCCAGCTGCAGACAGCAAAGACGCAGCGGACGAGAAGATGGACAGTGAGTGCAGTAGAAAAACATCCAAGGGTCCAGGGGTCTGGGGGCATAGACAGGAGTTAATAGTCTTAGGTCAACAAGTTGCACACATCACAATCATTTGGTGATACATTTGTCATTTTTTTTAATGTATACAGTGGATTGGATGTGATGTCATCTAAAATATAGCTGCGCAAAAATGTTTTTGCTCTGCTAACTTCAGAGTTGGGACACATTTTTACATTCAACAATCATACAGCAAGAATTTGATGTAGCAGAGGTGGGGATACCTCCACCGACAGTAGCCTCCATTGACCAGAATGCAATGGTGTTTATAGCCTATGAAGCACAGCACATGAC
>CAKAOI010034120.1:0-31841 GCA_916701655.1 Sebastiscus albofasciatus | reverse complement strand
GCATCATAATGTAACTCAATGCAACCTCCTGTGCTGACCATCGGTTGCTAACAGCGAACGTTACAAGCTGTCCTGCCGATTTCAACACAGAATTGTTGTTCACATTGTAGCATTATCAGGGACATTTACTATCGTCCCCTGGGCGTCGTTAGTCTCGAGCCCTGATCCCCGGGAACGTACGCTACTGTAGAAAACAAGTACCATCACATTTTCAGAATTTTGGCATCGGCTTGGTTCTGAAGTTACCAAGGCTCCCCTGACATCCCTACTGCCTTCTGGCTCTAGCTTCATATTTACCATTCAAATCCCATCGCTAGGTCTCTTCTTATTCCCCAGTTTGCTTACCCACCCCATTTCTCTCTGTCTCCCTCATGTGAGGCTGGGACTGAGAGATTTGGCTCCCAATTGAAGTAGCTGGAATCTAAAGCGAACTGCATGGTTGCCAGATGACTGAAAACGCTGTCACGGAGATCTGCCATTTTGACACGTCAACTTCATTCCAAAGCTTGAGCTTTTATAATTGCTTGCCAGATAAGTTAAATGGCAAAACTGGCAATTTGTTTCCAGGCCATTCATCAGGGTGAGGCGTGACGTCAGCGAGGAGGGTTTAACACTCCTGACATGCGACTGTTTAAAAAGTCAATTTTAGACCGTTTTAACACAAAGACATTTTACTTTTGTTTCATTTAGTTGGAACTTCCTCGCACAATATATAGAATGAGACAAAAGACCAAGTCAATTTCCTCATTACAGGCAATGACCTGCTGCTGGTTTCATTAAAGTAAGACTGGGGGATGCTCCGGATCCCCTGGTCTCAAGAAGTCAGCCTTAGTCACACCACCGGAGCTTAATTAAATCTCTGATCATTAAAACTGGCTCTCGGATCTTTAATGCCAAACTCAAACGACGGACAAAGCATGAATATTTGATGTTTCTCAGTCTGCCCGACGCGCCGTCTCAACAGAATAGTCAAATCTTGCAAATTCGTCACAGAATATTCAATTCGAAAGTTATTGTGGGGGATCCTAATTCACTTTGCCTCGCCGGCCTAACACCGTGTCCTTCAGTAAACACACACAAACAAGCCCAGATGGACGCGTTTGCCAAGAAACGTGCCGCTGTTTGAGGTGCAATAGCCCCTCGCTGCAGTTCTGCAGCTTAGCCAGGGCACTTTTTTTCTTTTACATCTTTACCTTAAGTGACAAAGCCCCAGTAGCCTTCTCAATTATGTTGTGCAGGTGCAGTCAGCAAGAAAGAGTAATTGCACTGGGTGTTTGGAGCTCCCAGAGACGGATTGGAAGCTCAGGGCAGAGCTGTCAGGGGCTCCCGGAGGACTCGCCGGGTTGAGTGTGTGTTTCGTACGTGTGTGCTCCTGTCACGGCGCAAGAATAACATTATGTTGTCATTTCGCATGTGCATGTAGCACACGGCGCATGCACACGCCGCGTGTTTGCATATGCGCGATATGCATCTATTAACAAACCGGCCGAATGTTTGCGCTGCCTGGCGTTTGACAACTGCATCGAGCCGACCCGCTGGCTCCCTGACAGTGACAGTCGAGTCCCCGGGACCTGTCAGCTCCATCACATGTGCCCCCAGGCCCCTGGAACCTCCTGGATGCCTGGGCAATAACGCTGCAATAAGCTCCTTGTTACGGGCATGTCATCGGGCCTCGAGGGACAGGCTGTGAAGGCTGGAGGGTCACCAAGAATTACCCAAATAGGAAGTCATTTGAATAGAAAATCCCATAACAATTTAGTAGAGAGAGGGGATAATAAAGTGTGATCCGGAGCATGCAGAGGGATCATGGGACGTGTGAATTCACATTATTAAAAGACATCAAAAGTGAGGATTATAGGAAGTTTAGTGTAAATGACCTGATTGGTTTCATTTTTATTTACACAATCATAATCATGCAAATAAAGACGCTTTTTTTTTTTTGCCCAGGAGAACGGTGTAATGGAACGCTCCTGCTGTTCCTCCTGGCTTTGATTCAACACCCGTCACTTCCTACCAACCTCGCCTCGCTGTCTGACTTGATTTTCGCTCGGATAAACCTTCACCTATCCCCACTGGCCCCGATTGAGACTTTGAATCCGTCTTTAAAGAGATTTTCGGTTTTCGAGAGGTTCACTTTTGTGTCGGAATCCAGCAGAGGCGAGGCGGGGAGGCGAGAACGGGATGGATGGGAGCGGCTGCAGCTTTTCAAAATTTCTGTCTGACGAGAAAAAAGCTGTTGATCGAGTATAGAATTTTATAAGTGTGGGGAGATAATTAGTTCTCAGGTGAGTTAAATTAAGGCTGCACGACGGTAGCACTTTCACCTCACAGCAAGAGGGTGCCGGGTTTGAATCTGGATTGGGGGATTTCTGTGTGGAGTTTGCATGTTCTCCCCGTGTTAGCGTGAGGTTTGCTCCGGGTGCTCAGGTTTCTCCCACAATCCAAAGACATGCAGGTTTTGACATTGCATTGTTGACTCTAAATTGCCCGTAGGTGTGAATGTGAGCGTGAATGGTTGTCTGTCTCTATGTGCCGGCCCTGCGAGAGTCTGGCGACCTGTCCAGGATGTACCCCGCCTTCGCCCAATGTCAGCTGGGATCGGCTCCAACCCCCTGCGACCCTGGCCAGAATAAGCGGTAACAGATCATGGATGGATGGATGAGTTAAATTACTTCTTTTGTTTGGAATACACGGATGTGCACAGGGAGAGCTCGGCCCGTCTTTGCCCTTGCATAAGCTAAATGTGCCATCAACTTTCACTGGAGACTAAATAAAGACAAAAGACAAAGAGAGGGAGGTCTGTGCGCGCCCTCGCAGTCGTCATTGTTTAGCAGTGCGGTAACGAGGCTGCGGTGGCAAGAGAGGGGAAGGGGGAAATTCTGCAGGCGACGCCGCCACCTGCTCCAGATGTGGGGTAAGGCACAGATGTGCCGGTTTAATTAGCCTTGCCAGAGGTGCTGCGGCATGATTACTCCGCTCCGCCCTCGGGAGAACGCCTGTCTCAACGGGTGTGTGTTTGCGTTCTGCAGCCTGTGCGCGGGGACGGGAGTTTGACAGCAGAGTGCGGGGGGGGAGAATAATAGTTTGTCCATGTGTGGCTGCCTTTCCCCCGAACAGAGACGAGGACGGGGAGTAGCATGCACGTGTCTCTTTCATGGAGGAAAGACAAGTGTGATTATGCGTCTGTGTACAAAAGCCCTGTGTGTGCATCATTACGCACCTCCTCGCTTTATGTCTCCACGCCGCTCGGGCTATTCCATCTGCCGAGCAAACCTGAATGACCTAGTTGGGAGTGAAATGTGCCATAAAGGAGCGCTGATGGACGAGGGAGAACATGGCGCTAATGACACGGCCACATCCGCGCGCTAATGAAGGCCCCTCGCGCTTCGAAGCAGCCACCTTTAATGGGGTTCGCCGTTCGAGAGGCAACACGTTGCTCATGCGACATCGGGAATCTTCAGACGACTTTGTGAACGTCTCGGCGTGAAGTGAGAAGTTCAAGAAAATGTCATCTTTTTGGAGATTTTGATGGGGGGAGAATGTCAGACGGGCTTGGCTGATATTCAGGCCGTTTTATTCATGCGTCTTCAAGTATCTGGGTTAGTCCTGTAATCATGGAATCTCTTTGTGGGAGAGCTGGTCTCGCCAAGCTAATGTCTGCGAGACTACACAAGCGTACACAAAGCACAGAGGCGCACAGGCAACAACACGCGCAAACTGTGTCAAACTACAGCAGTTGTACCCAAGTTAGACAAGTCGGAGATGCTCGCGTGTGATGTTAATATGAGGGGAAATTAAGACGGGAGATGTTTTAATTAGCCGAGCCCAGGAGACGAGCGGAAACCCTCTCTGCTACCACACACGTTCACCAGGGGGAAACACAGACACACAGGCAGAAAATGTATTATTTTCATGCAGTAAAAAGAAGAGAAGCGGTGAGCTGGGAAGTAGGAGAAGGGGCTCACAAATAATACATTTAATGGATGGATGGATATATGAGGTGAGGACTGAGTTTGAGAGCATCCAGGAGAAACTGTAGAAGTATAGTAACTGAAACTGTTTGTGCAAAAGAACATTCGGGTGGTTTGAATCCCTACAGTGGTTGTTGCTCCTCTCAGAAAAGGAAATAACGGTTGTTTCCTTGTATTAATATTTGCACGTTGAGCAGAAAAGCAACATGATTTTTGCAAAAGTGTGACAAAAAATGTACGATGATGGAAATCAGAGCAGAATGTAAGAAATAAAATAGCAAAGGAATATTCAAATACTCTAAGAGTAATTTCCTTTTCAAAGACAGGCAAAAATGTCCATTGGTTTAACAAAAAATAATAAATATTAGGGCTGTCAATCGCATGATTGTTCACAGTTAATCGCACATTTTTTACCTCTTCAAAATGTATCTTAAAGGCAGATTTGTCAAGTATTTAATACTCTTATCATCATGGGAATGAGCAAATATGCTGCTTTTACAAATGTATGTATATATTTACTAATGGAAATCAATTAATAACACAAAACAATGACAGATATTGTCCAGAAACCCTCACAGGTACTGCATTTAACATAAAAATATATTCAAATCATAACAAACAGCTGTCAGTGTGTCAGTGTGCTGACTTGACTATGACTTGTGATCATCATAAAGTGGGCGTGTCTGTAAAGGGGAGACTCGTGGGTACCCATAGAACCCATTTTAATTCACATATGTGGAGGTCAGAGGTCAAGGGACCCCTTTGAAAATGGACATGCCAGTTTTTCCTCGCCAAAAATGAGCTTGGCGTTATTTATCCATTCGCAACAAGCTAGTATGACATGGTTGGTACCAATGGATTCCTTATGTTTTCCAGTTTCATATGAAACCAGTATCTTCACTCTAGCTTTAAAACTGAGCTCGCTACAAACTCTGAAAGACAAGAGTTTTTTTTTTTTTTTTTTCTAAAGTTATATCAATGCCATTCAATCATTTACCCCCAAAAACTTTTTCAAGGCTTTTAAAAGGCTACTGGGAACCCTGACATGGTCCACGAGATGGGTTGCCATAACCGCTGTTCCGTCTCCGACAGCAGAAACCGCCCCTCAAAACTGCCTCCGTGGCTGCACGGCTGACCCTGAACACAAGGCTAGAGAGCTGAAAAGAGCAGCTTTTTTTTTTTTGCACGCCACAGTGTCATAATTCTAAAATGAATGCGAGAGTTTGTCTATTTTCAAACAGGGATCCTGATGAAATGGCCCCATAAAGGATGAAAAATGGCTCCTCAAAAACAGTTTGCGTGAGCACAATTGCCCGCTGTAGGTAAATTAATTCCCTCCTCTGCACGGAGAAGAACACAGCATGAGTCCGTCCCAAAACAAAGCAGTGAAACCCGCTCTTGCATCTCGGCAAAGGGGGCCGACTCCCAGCCCCTAAATATCCCAGACAGAAAACAATACTACAGTAGATGTGTCAGTTAACACATGCATGAGAATCCGAGCCGTATTGATCTGTGTGAACAACACCAGAATACAGATGGTGACGCCAATCGATGGCACGAAGCGCCGAGTCCTGCGGGAGTTGAATTAAATTAAAGTTTATCTCGTGGTAGTGGCATTTGATTTGCATGCCAGCCTCCTATTGCAACGCCGGCTTGTTTTTGAAGGCGCCTTTCATTACATCCTCCTGTAATCTGAAAATTACAGCCGGCGATATGATTTCAATATCAATTGAGACGCCGTAATTAAAGCCGCGCCGAAATGAAATCCGAGCACATCTGTATTCATCCACAAAAGCCACAGGCACCCACACACATCACCAACAACCATTTATGCTAATGATGCCATTACTTAAGTAAATGAATGTATAATTAGCAAATACTTCTATGTCAACATACTCGTCTTCACATATGGACGGTATTAATGTGTTTTGAGGGAATCCATTTTTTTTTCATTACGACGTAAAATTGGTGGTTGAAAGGCAAATTCCTCTAGATGACAGGAAGTACATTAGGTGTATTAGGCTTCTAGCATGAAGACACAATGGCTGTATAAGACCCCGCATACTATACGAGTAGCACGTACTGATTTGGCCAAAATGTAACATTCAGTATGCGAACAAAAGCAAAATCTACAGTATACCAAAAATATCCTGATTTGGAAAATATCTCCAGTATGCGTCTACCTCGCCTCCTGTATCCCACAATGCAAAGCGCTGGAACGGTACAGGCTATGGTAACAACAACAGCAGCCAAAAACAGCTAATTTTTTTTACATTTTTCGTAGCTATTTCATCACCAAATTCACTTCTGGATATTTTTGAGTTGAGAAATCAACTGTGTCGATTTTGAATGTTTACAGTTTTTACGATATTAGACGGCGAAATCGAACATTTGCTCCGACGTTTTTTCGGAGTTTAGAAGTTCCACAAACGGTCACACTCACAGATCGCTATGAGCTGGCTGGAGCTCTCAAGAGACCGGTCTGGTGGACGAAGGGCTTTTATTTCCTTGGATAGTTTGTTTAAATATCACAACACAAATGTCCATTATAAATTAACGGGAGCAACAAAATCTAAGTTGTATTTTTCCGCTGATATTGCAATAGTGGTACAAGTTTGCTTTTTTTGTCCAGTGCTGGTTTTAAGGCCTGGTCTAGCATACTGCAAAATAAATCGCTTTAACCGTTGCATACTGCATACTAATCAGGAACACAGTATGCAGTATATACTGTATGTACTGTATACTGCATTCGTCAGTAGTATGTAGCAGGCGGTTTCGAATACAGCAACTGTCCTGCATGTCTACCAAGGGATGAATAACAGTAGAAAGTTCTCTCCCCTCAACTCCGACTTTTGTGTCTTTCCATCCCGAGGGCCAAACTTCACTTTTCGTCTTTGGTCAAGTCAACTGAAACAACCTCCCTCACTGTATCTCCGTCGTCACCTGGACGATTTACGACCCCCTCGCCTCCGTTCATTTAGCGGTCTGATCTTCTTGTCATAAAGCATGTGTGAAGCCAGTGGTGGGACGGGGGGCTGGCAGGGAGATGCCAATTTATGAGGGTGGGCAGTGTAGACAGAACCAGTTTTACAGCTCGGAGATTTATATGGAGCCAGCTCACTCACAGCTTTTTTTCTTTTTTGGAGGGGATGGTGGGGGCCGCTGTGTAGCCTACGGCTGCTTCGACCTTCACCTGTGACGCCTCCACCTCCTGCCTCTTTTCTTAAAGGTAATTTGTGTTTGCATCCAAGCCTCGGGGAGGACTCGGCTTGTATCATTTAAGCAAACAGCGCTCGCTCCGTCCCGTGCCATTTAAAGGGTTCAGCGGAACACGCGGGCTGTAAAGGGGAAGGTCAAGTTAATTTGAATTCAACAGAGGACAGATTAACTTTTGGAGCCCTGTGATGGGGTGTCAAAAGGCTAAGAGTCTTTTTAATTTTATGTTTCACTGATCCGACGTGCCGACATGACCTGTTGAAGGAGGCTCGGAGAGCGTGCAGGATTTCAGCGCCGTGGGAGCGCAGGTGGAGTCAAGGAAAAATAGTGACTCAAATTAGTAAGTGAATGTTCGTTGAATAATGCACAAAAGAGATATTTTAGCCTCTAGGAACACTCAGTTCCAATTTCTTGACACATCAACGGCCGGAAAGGAAGCTACAGAAAATCATCTAAATTCAGGAGCTGAAATCTAGACAAATTAATGAAGTATTTAACCCTTTCAGTCCCAGCAGAATGCCAGCAGTTATTGGTTATAAGACCTTCTTGCGTGTTGTTGTGGTGATCCAGGCAGGTATTTATCTCATTCTGTAGCTTCCCAGTGGTGTTCCTTAAATATTAAAAGCCGAACATTCAAATTTTGGTCAAAGTACGTATGTTTTAGCATCAAAATGCTTTTTTCCAATGCACTTCTAAAATCTTTTTTCCCATGTGACCTGACGTACGTTTCTGCATGATGACGCTGCTACATATACAGTATATATATACACACCCTTATAGTCAGTGTATTAAGGAGAAGAGGAAGAAGAAGCAGACAGGAGTACCGGCACGGACGCTAAGCAATGTGCTAATTTGGACGCCACGTTAGTTTTGGATCCGAAAGTTACACAATAACACAAACATAATTGCTGTTTTTGTCAATGGAGTCTGGTGGCTTTGAAGAGAGCAATATAACGGCTTCAGTTAAACTGACTTAAACTGATATTCATTTTTTTTTTTTTTTGACGCTTTACCTCGCCGTCAGACCGCCCTTTCTGATGGGGAACTGAAGCCGTTATATTGCTCTCTTGAAAGCCACCAGACTCCACTCACAAAAACAGTAATTTTAACTCACAGAAAATGGGAGTACACATACAACCCCACTTAAAAAAAAATCAGAACTGACCCTTTCAGTTATTTCCAAGCTTAGCACAAGTAACGTTGATTCAGTTAGTGCTAGCGTTCACATTATTCATAACTTTATTGATTAGCTTACTTTGGTAACCTACGTCACAATTTTTGCTAATGGCTGAATGGGCGTTTCCATTTGAAAGAATTACTGAAAAGAACGCAGATGGACCCGTTTATTAATGGGGGAAAGAGACTGTAAATAGTTTGCCTGAGTCATTAACTCAATTAAGTAAGATGTTAGTGACATGGTTTGACCGGAGTAAAAGTTACTTTGAGTAAATGTTATTGCAATGTTATCTTTTAGTAATATATATTTAAAACCTTTAGAATTCTAATAAAATAAAAATCAATGGGAATTCACTGGATAGGAACTCCCTCAAGAACCTATAAAAAAGGAATATTAGATCATTTTTACCCTCTTTTTACTCACTTTATCCTCCTTCATGAAACTAAGGAAAATTAACTTTTTGCTATATATTTTTCATAACAGATATGCGCTGATCATAAGATACACAGATTCCTCACACCTTTTTTTCCATTGTTCCTTGTTTGTTTGGGGATAGGGCTCAGCAGGCATGGAATAAAAAGCTGGCACTCCCACAAAGGCTAAACCTGTAGGCCTACCTTTCTGACTCCGTTCTGCACGACGCCTGAGAACATTTGGACTCGCTACAGCTTTCTGCTGTTTCCAAATGCAGCAGCCGCTGTATTTCTATTCTACCTCCAGTTAAAAGACTTTTGTATCACACTTGGTAACGGCAGCGAGTGAGACAGAGGTCACAGAAGGGGAAATCAATCCACTTCCACCAAAACATAGAAAGTGGCTTACCGTTTCACCCCCAGCGGGATACACAAATCCATTCCCACTCTTTCTGCTGCTCTCTCTCGCACTCGCCCTCTCTTTCTTTCTTTCTCTTTCGCCAGCACTTTTTTTTTCTGCGCTTCTCTATCTCTTCCTCTCCCTCCTTCACTCCTTCTCCTGTCCCTCTCTCTCTCTGAACTCCCGGCCCTTCCTCCTCACATCTAAGAAAAAATCTGCACCTGGGAGTGTTTCGAAAGCACCTCACTCCTGTGAAGTTCAAAAGAGAAATGTGTACCGTCTCCTACGCTCGTTTCCGCCTCTTCCCTGGGTGTCTTGGGGGAAGGGGGCACAGGTACGGGGGCCGCGAGGGCAGCGCTAGATGGAGTCTTACATGTGTGAAAAACTACTTTTTCATCATCCCTCCCTCTAAGATATAAATCACCATAAACGCATTGGGGGAACTACAAAGCACCACATTCCCTGGTTAAAAAAAAAAAAAGAAGTTAAAATAGCATAATGGGCAGCTATGGGCTATTACTTTCTGCTGGGGAAAACATCCCCTCTGATAATAACAGTTATTGTAGAAAAAGGTGATTAAACAAAGCAGTGATGCAGAGCCACAAAGTTATTAAAAGAAGTACAATCATAAGATACAGATACGCTTATATAAGGTCAGCCTACTTACATTGTTACTTCACTAATTGTTAAATGGAACATAAACATGATAAAAAAGGTTTCTAAAATTGTTGCATGGAAATTGCTACTTACTTAGCAGTCATACACACTTTGTTGCCACTTTATTAGGTCAATATTGTCATACAAGGGTTCGTATGATATCTTACTAAAAGTCATTCCCCATTTGTCGAATGTTTTCCTACAAAATGTCCAGCAAAACGTGACGCATGTGTCAATTTTCACTTCAGTGTTTTCAAAATATACTTCCATCTTCACAGGAGACAACTTGGTTAGGTTTAGGCAACAAAACCACTTAGTTAAGTTTAGGAAAAGATCATGGTTTTGGTTAAAATAACTACAGAAGTGGTAAGTATGGAAGTTAGGTGAAGAAAACTACTTAGTTAGGTTTAGGAAAATATTGTCGTTTGGGTTGAAATGACTACAGAAGTGGCGTAACTTAAGTACGGAAATTTACGTGACAAAAATGACTTAGTTAGGTTTAGGTAAAGATCGTGGTTTGGGTTAAAATAACTACAGAAGTGGTAAGTACAGAAGTTACGTGACAAAAAACTACTTTGTTAGGGTTAGGAAAATATTGTAGTTTGGGTTAAAATAACTCCAGAAGTGGCGTGACTTAAGATCGGAAGTTACTTGACAACCAAATCAAGGTTGACTTCTGTTTTCACACGGGACAGGAACAGCGATCTCCTAGGCAAAAGTCCGGTGTTTTTTTGACCACCCCGACTTCCTCCCTATATGCGGTGTTTGTCACTCTTTATACTTCCTAGTTCACGATAATGTGGATTACATATGAATTGATTTGGAGGGATATAAACGAATTACAGTGTATTACTTTTCGTAAGTATAGCTACAAACGCCGTATGAGAACAGCCTGATTAGGTACACCTATCTAAAACTATTGCAAACTAATACAACAGTCCTTCAATAAACCTATAGTTATCATTCAGAATCATTCCTGATAAAGGCAATATGTGCCCAAACATAGATTAATGAATAATAACATTGCATGATAGTTAAGAGTGTGAAACTTTCTACTCCAGCTAGGGCTGCCCCCCTCTTCATTAGTCTTAGTCGACTAAGATTTATTTAGTCGACTACAATGTTTAAAATGGTGCTTTTGTGTGATTCTGTGTTGAGAAACTCCAGATCTGTTGATTAAATCAAATAATCAATTAGTCAACAAAATCGTAGGAGTGGTAATTGACTAAGAATGTCTTTGGTTGAGGTCAGAATCTCTCTCGAATAGGTGTATGTTTCTCTGTTTCTTCATATATAGCTCAACCTAACTGACATCTTCAACAATGTCCCACAATCTAGACAGCAAAACCGGTACACATATTTCTGATCTGATGCCCCTATTAGCAGGACAAGATTGTCTGTCGATGCCTTTCCAGAATGCACATTACAACTAAAACTACTTGGTTAAGATTAAAGGAAGATTGTGGTCATAGCTAAAAGAAACAGTTCAGAAGAGGTGGGAAAATAAATGTGGTCTCTACGGTGCCATGGTAACACACTATGACCCACTCCACATTGAGCAGGATGGGTTTTTTGCAGAGCTGTAACACTGTCGTGCTACTTCTGCCAACTGGCATTAAAACACCCATATGTTTTTAGTGTTTTAACACAATGCCGACCGTGTCAGATATTCACGAGTCAGAGTTTAGAGATCAACTGTAAACTGTAGCGGCGTAGCTTTCGTCGAGAGTAAGAGATTACAGGAGGGCAAAGAATCTGGAAGTATCCACTCCAGAGGTGTAACAAAGTGCTTTGTTCAGCGGATATTACCTTCACGCACACATACACGCAACGGAATACACACATCCGAGCACTCAGTCAAACACGCAGGCAATTATATTAGAAGTCACCCACCAAGTGAAGCGTCATCCGGCCTGACTATGTGCAACGGGGTGAGCTGAGGACACGCCGCAAACTGATACTGAAAACACATCCGAGACAGATACAACGCTCTTTCCCTCCATGACCTTTGGAGTGAAAAAGGAGAGACAGTGAGAGGAGCCATGTTTTCCTCCAGCTGTCAAAATGGGGGGATTTGATTTTGACGAGATCTTTGGTGGGGTTTTCGTTGTGCACTTTCCAGAGGCTAGAAGTTATATTTTCCCCCCTAAAAGAATCATCGTTGCTGCAGTCAAGACGTGTAAAAAAGAAAAAAAAAAAAAAGCATCACTCCCTTTTGAGCCAGAGAATTTCACTCAAGAACGACCTGCCACATGTTGAAGTGCCGGAGTGACATGTAGATTGAAAGGCGCTTCAAATTAGCGTGTGATTTACTTTGGCAGCAGCTAATTACACAATAAACAGTGTGCACTGCCTTCTAGCTGCATTCTGGGAAGAAGTGCATTACAATGGCAGGGTTTGTCTGAGATTATCAAGCTCAAGCAAGCTAAACAAATGTGGAGCAAAAGGAAGAAAAATCGCATAAACAATAGCATAAAAAAACACAATACGTCTCCCTCTCATTCTCTCGGCGTTCGTGTTGGTCTTGAAAACCCCTCGAAAAAAAAAAAAAAGGCGAGGAATTCGAGAAATAAGATAAAAGGTCTAAAGGTGCAGAAGAAAGGAAAAGCGCACTTCCTTGCTCTCTGGCTGTGAGACCCTCTCAGTCTCTTTATGTTTCCTTCTGTCTCTCTTCCTCTCATACATACAACTCACAGACAACCCCTCAGAGCATTGAGGCTGACAAAAAAGAAAAAGAAAAGAGAGGAGAGGATAAAAAACACTTATTTTTGATGGCTGCTTCAAAGGCCATTACTGGCGCCTTTGAAAAGTTACCAGAGGGTGGAAGTTCTTTCGAGTGTCGAAGAGCACAGTGAACGGGTTACAAAGGGGTGAGGTAGCCACCCTCTGTCTTCTTCCTCTTCTACTGCGATTTTTTTTTTTTTTACATTCATGATCGTTCCTCCTGCTTGTTCTGGGTGGAATACTAAGTGAACAAGATCAAGACAAGGCCTTGATACTCAGGAGCCAAATAGAATTATGTCCTACGCCTTTTCCTATGCACTTTTTCAACCTCGATGGAAAAACGTCATGAGGTCAAGGAGAGGAGTGAAGGAGAATTCATGAGGAACTGGGCAGATGTTATTGATGTGGGTCTACCATGGTCCAGTATACCCTATGCCATACCCCAAGGAGTCCTTGAAGGGGTTCCAGGTGCAAAAAGGGGAATCATTATCGTCATCCATAAGTAACACGATGACAGAATGCATGACTATTCTGGTCACGGGTTTAATACCCTTAATAATAAAACATTAAAATGCAATAAAGCTGTCCTCGACCAATCTTTGTTAACTAATCCATTAGTTGATTTCATTGACAGATCTGTAAAACTGAGTTTCTCCACAACAAATCACACAAAAGCACCACTATAAATCCTACCAAATGGGTGAACTTCGGACAAAATCTTATCAAATGGGGGTCTAATTTGTGTTAGTTTAAGGGTCCTTGACGTGAAAGAGTTTAGGACCCACTGCCCTATGCTAAAGGAGATAAGAGAGGAAGCATTGAAGCACCTTTCCTTAGCTCTTATCGTGGCTGCCACTTAGGTACTTCCAGGTCATTTCACTCAGTTAGGAACCTTCCTAAGCAAAAAAGACTATTGGACCACAGCCAGGGACTCACAGATGCCCAATCAGCCATTTCTCAAAGCCTGTAGTGGCCAAGGAACACACAGATGTGGAACAAGCGATGTATCCGCGGTGGGACATTTTGAGAAAAAAGGGGATGGGCGGTTCGTATGATCCGGTGCATATCATCGTGGTGGGAATCGGACTAGGTCCCTTAGTTCCAATAAACAGAAGATTCAATGCCATAGTGTAAGGAAGGACCTTTCCTGTTGCAGCGTTACAATGCTCCCTTGCAAAAAAACAAGGTTCATAAAGGAATGTTTTTCTGGAACGCACAACATCAATGATCAACCAATGCTCTTCTGGCTGAATGGGAGCAAATCCCTGCATCCAGGTCTGAAAGTCTTGTGGAAAGCCTTGATTTAGCGGCAGATTAATGCCCATGGTTTGGAATTAAAATCACATCTGGGCGTAATCGTTGGGGTGTCCACATGCTTTTGAGAGTGTACCAGAACTTTGCAAAAGTACCACAACTTGACCAGCAAGAAATGTGTTAATTTTTTTTAGTAAATGATGAACATCTGATTTTGGAAAAAGACCTCCTTAAATTTGGCTTGAGCTAATAATTGAATAAACGTGCCAAAGTACTGGCAAAGCTAGCTTCCCACCCAGGTGGTAGCTCCTTCTCGTTAGCAGGAAAACCTAATTATCATCCTCGTGGAATACATTAAAATCAAACTATGAACAGTCTTGGTTCTTTATTTGTTGCCTTTGTGATGCCAAGATTTTGGTGATTCGCCTGGTTTTAAGTGGCTTGGAAGAGTTATGCAAGTTTAGTTGTGATGTGTGTCGCCGCTGCCATTTTACTACCGTCTGTTTGGCAGATCTTGAAAGTCCCATAAGGCCTGCGAGTCATGTCCAAACAATACCATTTCGCCGGGGGGCCCTGACCAGTAAACATTGTTCTCTGTCTGTTAAGTGGTACACCGGGCAGACTCGCAGGCCCCCCCATGCCCACAGCTGAAACCTGGCATGGCCGGTCCGCTGTGGGCCGAGGGCCTCGCTTGGCAAAGCCACAGTGTAGGGTTGACTGGACCCACCTGTCAACACAGTCGGGGATTAGTGGACATATCAATCCGTGGCTGCACAGATCCCCTCACCCGTTTTGTGGATCTTTCATTTCCCTACCTTTACCTTCCAACCGTCTGCTCTCTGTCGTGCCATCCTTTCCTCTCTTGCCTGCCAACTCTCTCTTTTCTGTGATCCGTCCAGCTTTTGCTTGACCATTGCATTCCCAGAATGGGGTATGCCTAATAGTGACTGGTGGACATTTACTTCACTGGTGCAGGCCTAGATGCAGGATAGTATTGCAATATTTTGCGTGGCAATATTCGTCAAGAATAGACGTCAAGTATCATTCTTGTATTATATAAACTATTAACCTCTTAACAACCTGCCCGGTCGAGCTAGAGTAAAGATACTGGTATCATATGAAACTAAAAAAACCTAAGGGATCGATTGGTTCCATGTTTCGTTAGCTTGTCGGGAAGAACTCTAAATAACGCTGCAAATTTACGCTAAATTCTGGCATTTTCAAAAGGGGTCCCTTGACCTCTGACCTTAAGATATGTGAATCAAAACTCTGAGATGTACAGAGTGAAAATTGTGTCTTATTAGATAAAAACAGAAGTTGACAATCTGCATAATTTGCAGTTGAAATAAAGGTAATAAATCACAATATATCGTAATACTGAACGTATCACAAAAGGTTTAAAATCACAATACGATTGCATCGTGATAATATCGTATCGTTGAGCCTCTGGTGATTCCCACCCCTAACTGATATGACACCTTTCGGGGTACTGATTAACAACAGCAAATGCAAGTATACATTTGGTTAGTTATCAATAAAGATACACGTGTTTTTCAGTAAACAAATCCAACCTGAAACTGTCTCCTTAACAGAGAGAAATCTCTCCTTTTTACAGAGACTGCACTCACCAAGAGTGTAAAATCCACCTTTAACTGGCAGGAAGAATAAGAACTTTGAATCTGAAGAGTGCTCAGTGTGCTAAGTAGTATAAACCCCCCAAACGCAACATATACGCCACTACATGTGCATTATTCACGATGAAATCTTCAACATCCAAAAGCCGAAAGACTCCTTTTGTGCATTTTATGACACAGAAAAAACAAACCTAATCACATAAAAAGCTCTTAAAAATTCAATGAGGCAAAATACTACATCGGCCTTGAACTTCAAGTGCACTACAAGTTATTACTTTATAATGCACCACTGTTGTCAAACAGCTAGGTCTCTGTGAATATAAGCAGCCAAATGCTCACTCGTTCTCGTCCTTGGGCTCCTGCACAATCGACGTAGTTAGCACAATGTGCTCAGGGTCCCAACGATCAGCCTTGAATCAAGTCGTGAGCACGCACATTTATAAATGAACAGTGGTGTGGAGTGCTTTCAAGTCGGGGGGCTGGTGGAAGAGGATGGCGAGAAGTGAAAGTAAAAAGAGGGAGCGGGAGGGTTAGGGGGGGGGTTATGATGAGGAGGAGGGGAAATTAGGAAAGGGAGAACGTGCGGGACAAGGGGGAGTAAGTGTGTTCTGCAGAGTGTGTAAAGACCACCCTTCTCCGCGGTGTGGTCCACGACCTTGAGAGGACAAGGGGGTTGGGTGGGGGGGTGGGGGCGGTGGAGGTGGGGGCAACAGTATATCTTCAGAGCATGTCATAATCCCCTCTGCACACACACACACACATCTTTTATAGCACACAGACTAGTAACGACATGAAATCCTGCAGCATTTTGCAGGAGCCGGCGCTGTGTGTTTATGCGATAGTACAGTCCTATCTTTAATTCAATAACCACGGTTTGGTCGTCTTTTTTTTTAAGTCGAAAGCCATCGAGTGCGATATCGAACCATCTGGATAAGAGTGTCGGCGTATAATATACATCAATAATGCATCGATGGTTTTTACTATACACACCCGCACGGGCTTTGTGGCCGCATCATAAATGTCCTACAGACCCACTGGAGAGCTGCCGGTACAGAAATGTGCATCCGCTGAACATGACAAAGGATTAGTTGTGTCCTGTCCTGAGTACTTGTCTATAGTATAGTATAGTATATAATTCCAGGATCAATACGTTTGCTTCATTTGAATCTCGGCGGAGATTGGAGGAAGTTTCATTGTTGTAGTCTGAGTAACGTCATATCCGTTCCGTATCCTTCAACCAAAACAAACCGCAGCGAGCCGAAACGAAAAAGTAATACCACTCATTTGTGGGGGGGGAAAGTCCCCAGAAGTGTAAGATTTAACTTTTTCCCTCATGATGTTAAAAAAGTTAACAAAAAAATCGCAATAAATCGTAATCGCACTCCTTGTAGGATCACAATACACATCAAATCAGCGCCCAACTATCGTGATAGTATTGAATCGGAAGATAGGTGCATCGTCCCAGCCCTAATAGACTGCATCCTCATCCCTACACAACCTGATCGCCTGATAATTAAGGGTGTCACGATTTTCCAAATACCCGATTCAATTTTTCAATTTTAAGGTCACAATTTGATTTGATTTAAACATGCCATTGTTAGATGATGGACTCTTGATTCGTAAAGATCAACAGATTGTTGGTTTTTATGCCCTAACTGTCGTTTACACTTTCAACAAAAAAGAAGATTCCACTAGATGGCAGGAGGGTACTTTACAGCTGCAGCTAGAGTTCTTCAGAGTTTACGAGGCACACCTGAATGCACCATGAAGTCACCGTCAGTGCAAGGGCCGAGCCAAATGCTTTTGGGTCGGCAGCATCGAAGGAGTAGCAGCGCTTAAAAACGGGAGAGATGGAGACAGAAAGAAGAACATGTCAGCACGCTGCGATGCGCCACGCTGCACCGCGATGCGCCGCGCTGCACCGCGATGCGCTGCACCGCGATGCGCTGCACCGCGATGCGCTGCACCGCGTCATCTGTTGTTGTTGCTGTTTTTTCCCACGCAAGTAGGCGGGGGTGGAGTGAAAAAGAACCGCTGATCCTGTTTCAATCGATTTCTGATTTCAAAACCGTGACACCCCTACAGATAAGAATGCCAGCATTAGACCATTCTGCAAAACACTGTGATTCAACGTCAATGATACCAAAAAAGGTAGTTAAATGAATGGCCACTGTGTAACACGCTACAGAGAGGTCGCCTCACACACACACATACGCCACAATAGAACAGGAGTGTAGTGGGAGTGTGTGTGCGATACACATGTATTATTTGGCAAAGAGGAGAGCGCAGACAGGCAGATGAAGAGAAGTCATTGCGCTCCTTCATCTCTCTGGACACTTCACCCACTTTCCACGCATTGTTTACACAAAAACCTGTCTGCTTGACACAGGAAGTAGAGAGAGGAGGGTGTGTGTGTGTATTAGTGCATAGGGGAGGGAAATTATACAAGCTTTTATGAGCTTGTAAGCCTGTCATTGCATATGCTTTACATGTGCAATAACTGCTTGGTGTTCTCATTTCGTTCTCTGGGATAGGTTCCTCTCAATCTGAGGGTGCTTTCCCGTCTGTAGTTGGGTTCATTTGGTCCGGACCGAGGGGGGAAAATGAGAAAATGATAGTTCTGGTCCGGTTGATGTTCACACTGACTTTTTACAATCGAACCAGAGAAGTAAACATCAAATTTGAATAAAGTCCAGTGAGTGACAGAAGTTTTATGCAGCACTTTAATGCTCTCAGATGACGGGAGCAAACGCATAAGTTTGAATGTCGGGGAGCGCACGGACACGTGCATGATAGGCGTACTGTGGAAATGCTGTAACAAAAGCTGACAAATGATTAAAATATTTAATCCCGATTAATCGCACATTTTTTTATCTGTTCAAAATGTACCTTAAAGGGAGATTTGTCAAGTATTTAATACTCTTATCAACATGGGAGTGGGCAATATGCTCCTTTATGCAAATGTATGTATATATTTATTATTGGAAATCAATTAACAACACAAAACAATGACAGATATTGTCCAGAAACCCTCACAGGTACTGCATTTAGCATAAAAAATTACTAATCATAACAAACTGCAGCCCAACAGGCAACAACAGCTGTCAGTGTGTCAGTGTGCTGACTTGACTATGACTTGCCCCAAACTGCACGTGATTATCATAAAGTGGGCATGTCTGTAAAGGGGAGACTCGTGGGTACCCATAGAACCCATTTACATTCACATATCTTGAGGTCAGAGGTCAAGGGACCCCTTTGAAAATGGACATGAACACCTTATTAACACGTTAACTTTGACAGCCTGAACTGAAAAAGTACACGGAGTAGGATACAAGCACAGCAGCTTTACACAGCTTTTGACCTATTAATTAGGGAAAACACCCATACTGATGTGTTTAAATACGTGGCTCTATATACAGATCGCTTCCTGAACAGATTTAACAATCAGCAGATGGATTTATTAGTAGTTTTGCTTTTATAATCACGCTAAAAATCACATATCTGGTATAATCAAATCCTGTGGTTGGTCCGTTTGCTTTCCACAGATTTAAATGTCAACTTAAAGAAAAAAAGACTTGCAAGGTCATGTGTTTTTAAATCACAATTCCTTTGGTAACGCTTGTGTCCTTATACTTTGGGTATAACGACTCCCCCGTTTTGGATTTGGAGAGGCTCTTCGGTTTATTAGACGTCTAGCTTGTTACGATTTTTTTATTTGAATTCCTATGAAACTCCTTTCGGCCGCGTGAAGCAACTTCATAACTTGAAAACTGCATTTTTTACTGCGGCATCGCTAGATGAGCCTCGGACTTTTATTCTTTCACATCTTTTCACTGAGGTTTAATTAACTCAATGAGGGGCTCCGTGTCCTCTGGATGATATCACCCGGAGGAAAGATTTCACAATGAAAGGCTCTGAATGTCTCTTTAACTGCATACGTTATGAACGATCCATCTATATATCTATCCATCTATCCATCTTATAGAAATATGCATGCAGCTGGAAGAACACACAACAATCTCATGTACCTTTAGCCCGAAGGTGTGTGCATTAGCTTTTCATTATCATAAGTAATGGGAGTGGTTCCCCACCCTTAAAATGCCATTAGCTCCCTTCTTTCCTCCCCTCTTCCTCCCCTCCTCTCTCCCCTCTTCGCCCTTCCCGATCCAAAGCCGAGCACTGTGATTAGCTTTATGGAGCGAGGGGCTGAAGGCAGGGAGGAAAAACGCTACAAATGATATTACTTTGAGCCTGAATAAGCATACGACACATGACATTATCATCACGCCGGATGGAGACGCTAGGGAGCCTATCAAACGCTGGGATCCGCACTGCGAAACCCCCCCCTCCCCAACCCCCGTGTGATTGGATGAGTCCTCACCAGAGGGGGGCCTTGCTGTCTTGAGTCCTGGTGGGAAAATTTACTGATAAGGGGGACACAGTGTCACGTCAGCGGTTCAGTTCGCCGGGCGAGCACCTGCAGGTTTGTCACGGAAACACATGTGAAATTAAATTACATGTCGACGGAGCGGCGATCGCGGCGGGAAGTGTTGCGCGGCGGGAGATCTGCGAGGCGTCGGGGTGCGACTTCATGAGAGGAGAGGAGAGAGCTGGGGGCGATTAAACTTTGAAATGACCTTCAATTTGTCATTTCAGGGAAGAAAATGGGTCTGAATTTTGGGCTCTCATCAAGCTCATGTATCATCATTCTGACACAAACTTTGGTTTTAAAACATCTTACAGTATGTTATCTCAGAATACATCCCGATTCCCCCCTGTATCCAGTCTTGATGCTAAGCTAAGCTAACCCGTGGCTTTATATTTAACAAATAGATATGAGAGCGGTATTCATTTTCTCAAAATACATCCTGATTCTTATGGAAGTTTTTATTGGACTTTATTAGTTGTAACCCACAGAAGATAATTCACAAATATGTACCATGATCTACAAATATTTCACTATCCACAAACATGTATTTGTGTTGTGTAAAGTCACAGCCACAAAAATACAGGGCGATCTGCAAATACGCATAACTTACTCTGTAAATATGTATTTTAAGGTTTACATGTAAAGTGATATATACGCATTTGTGCATCTATTTCACATTTGCAGATCGCTTTCCTGTGGATTTATGGGCCACATGACATTTGTAACTATCCTCCTGTTTGTTTACAGAGTTTTGTCCAATTGGTACCGCAGCAGATCTGTAGATAATATTTGTAATCCACAGAAGACAATTCGCAAATATGTACCATGATCTGCAAATATTTCACTACCCGCAAACGTATTTTATGTATTTGTGTTGTGTAAAGTCACATCCAAAAAAATACAGGGCGATTTGCAAAATACGCATAACTTACTCAGTAAATACGTATTTTAAGGTTTACATGTAAAGTGATATTTACGCATTTGTGCATCTATTTTCTGCACGTGGAATGCTATCTGCGCATTTGCAGATCGCTTCCTGTGCATTTGTGGATTGTCTTCTGTGGGTTCACAACTAATAAAGTCCAATAAAAACTTCTATAGATTCTCATTTAACAGACAGATGTGAGAGCCATATTAATTTTCTCATCTGACTCTTGGCTTGAAAGCAATTAACCGTATCGCCCTAAAAATGTCCTTTAAATCTCAACTCGTGACATATTTTGTGTTACCGCTCATCGGAGAACACCTCAACGAGGCTTTAGTGGTTAAAAAAGGTTCATTATAAATGCATATATTCAAATTTAGCAGTCAGATAACGTGTGTGAGTATGTTCCTCGTGCAAACGCGCATTCCCATAAACCCCTTTGGTCTACGCATATGTCGTATTTACATTTGTGTGTGTGCAATTGTGCTCCTTCCCATGTGCGAATGTTTGTTTTTTGCAATGCTTTTTATGAGATATGTATGCACATTCTGCGCTACATTGGTGTGTTTTATCCCTCTGACTGTGTGTGTGTATGCCTCGCACGGTGACACGGGCAGCATGTGTGTCGGCGCATGTAAACATCCTGGCGCGTAAACGCCCTAATCTGTTCCCCTTCCTTGGTAATTACACTGACTAACGAGCAAAGCGTGGGGACACAAACGGAGAGAGAGGGAGAGAGAGAGAGGGAAGGACAGAGGGAAGGACAAGGGAGACGAGTGAAGACAGGGGACAGATGGCGAAAAGAGGAGAAAAGTTTTGATTTCCGCATCCAACGTCTCTGAAGAGTTCACATGTGTAGGTATGGATGCCTATATCTGTCTATAGAGAGTGTGTGTGTGTGTGTGTGTGTGTGTGTGTGTGTGTGTGCAATGTCAGGGCCAGATGCCGGCATCTAACAGCCCATCTGTGAGGAGAGCCCTGCCAGACCACTAATCAGGCAATCCATCACCTCTCTACCTGCCACTGGCCATTACTCGTGAGCCACTCACACACATGTACATGCTGCTGGACTGTGTGTGTGTGTGTGTGTGTGGAGGAGAGAGAGAGAGAGAGAGAGAGAGAGAAGGTCCTGAAAGCTGATGATAAACAAACTAATTAGCAACAAAAATTACCATTTTGGTCCTTGCACATCAAGGTCACACCCCCGTACACACACGGTCACATGCACTCCAACATATGCTCGTGAGCATTATGGTGTAATTATGTACATTCACATCAGCAAATGCTCACATATGCACATTATGCCTTCAGCACTTTGTCATAGATTTAGAGGCTCCGCCAATACACACATGTGATATCATGCACTACATGAATTAAAGGAATAGTCCACCAAAAACACTTCCATGACGTGCTGCTTGCTTTTTTTTAGTAAGACAAGCACACAGAAGGTGTCATTTGGAGAAATTCTTTTGAACTTCTGTTGATTTTCGGGTTAATTTCAGTGGCAGTATTTCCATTTTAAAATGACCACCCAACAGGAAGTTGGATGATAGAGTTAGCTTGTTTAACGTACAATGGTCCTATGCTTCAAACTTTAATGCTCTAGGTACCCCTAGTTTTGGACGTGTTAGGGACGGCGCGTCAGTTTTTCCGTTTGTTACATGCATAGTATTTTCAAAATAAACGTCTGTGTCCAAAGAAAACGTACAGTGTCCGCTTGTAACATGCATAGTGTCTTTTCAAAATAAACTTCTATGTTCACAGGAAGCGTAGTTTCTGCTTGATACATGCATAGTGTCTTTTCAAAATAAACTTCTATGTTCACAGGAAATGTACAGTTTCTGTAGTGTCTTTTCAAAATAAACTTCCGTGTTCACAGGACACATAGTTTCTGCTTGTTACAAGCATAATGTCTTTTCAAAATAAACTTCTGTGTTCACCGGAAACGTACGTTTTCCGCTCAATACATGCATTTGTGTCTTTTCAAAATAAACATCCATGTTCGCAGGAAAAGTACAGTTTCTGCTCATCACATGCATTTTCAAAATAAACTTCCAACGTAGGTTTACTTTAGGCAACAAAACTACATGGTTATGTTTAGGAACAGCTAAGTTACATAACAAAACGATGGTAAAATAAGTCAAAACGTTGACTTGGTTTCACACGGGACACGAAGAGCGGTCTCCTGGGTGAACGTCCTGTGTTTGTTTGACCCAACCGAACCCCCCCCCTTTCCCCCTGCCCAACGTGGACTTTCTCGCTCTTTATGCTATAATAATGAGGCGGATGGGTTTACATCAGAGTGAGTTGAAAGCCCGGTGCGTCTCATACAGATGCTAAAAAGCAGCTTGGTGTGTCGGCATCAGACACCGAGGGGCACTGACCAAGCCTCGGTGTTTGACGAGCTGGAAGTGAGCACAGTTTGGCAGGCTATTTAGACTTGAGAGGTATTAACATCTGCTCCACCGCGAGCCTCTGCGACCGACAGTTACCCACAACACCTTCCTCTACGTAGATGCTGCATCTAGATAGACACATTCGCTAAAAGGATTTTTTACAGCACTGAAGTCAAATATGTATTCCGCCTAATTTTCATCTTTAATTTCCTGAATGGTGCTCACTCCTGAGGCGTTATTTAAGAGGAATCTGCTCGCTTACCTGCCTCATTGCTGTGGAAGCAGGTAATGATTCAATTTGCCTGTTTTTTTTTTCTTTTTATGTAGCGCTGCCTTCACATCAGTTATCATTTATTCCTTCTCAGTCTCCTTATCTGTCCGTTTTAGTCTTTCCGTCCTTCCCACATGCTTTTTCTCCGAGACAAGACGACGCTCTAGAAAGCAAAGGGAGCTGGGGATGTGTAATGAGCTCCTCAGCCATATTACTGACTACACACACACACACACACACACACACACACACACACACACGCACGCAGAGTAAAATCCACCTGTGTATGTGTGAGTGTGTTAGCCCGCGGCGACGACTGCATGATACGCCGTCTGATCGCTGCCGTAGAGGCAGGAGGGATTTCATCTGGCTCCGAATGAAACACTTTTGAAACTAAAGGCAGTAGTAGGCTGCCAAAAACACACACACACACACACACACACACACACACACACAGTGATAACCGAGAGTACAAATGAACACAGACAAGTGAGATAACAAAAAGCACACACACACCGTTGAAACTTAAGTGAAATTGCACGAGACACAAAAGAGAGAAGCCCATACAAACACTATATGAAGAGAGAAAAACCAGAGCACTCACATGCACACACTCTGAACACACCTACGGTACACATCCAATGCAGTGTGTGTTCATTTGCTCAACGCTAATCAACCAAGACCAGCCAAATTAATCTCTCTCCGAGTTAATTTACGTCACGTCGGTGTGTTTTCACCTTCCCCTGTAATGCACCTGGAAGTACAACAACGCTCAAGTCAAACTTGGACAACTGAAATATTAGAGAAAGTATAAGTATACAAGTATATATACAGTATATATATATAAAGATTTCATGTTGTGTGGGCGCACTTTGGCCTCAGTAAACACAATACAGAACAAAACAAAACAGAAATACTGTTGGCTACAGGTGCCAATCCCATGGGTGTTCAGGAGCTGGAGCACCCACAGACAATGTGAACACCTACGAGAAAATCATATGCAGAGAAAAAGTATAAACTGTGAGCTTAACCTGCGTCCATATAAGAAACTTGTCTGGTATCCTGACAGTACCCTTTAATGCTACTACGAGGAGCTTTCATTTAGTGTTGATTTTGGCGGTCCCTCTCATTTTACTGCAGCAGGGTCTGACAGTTTGCAAAGAGAATATCTTAAGGCTGTCAAAGTTAACGTGATAATAACGCGCTAAGGCAAAATCGTTTTAACACCACTAATTTCATTAACGCATTAAAGCGATCAATCTTTCCGAGGGTGCAGCGGGCTCATTTTTAAAGCTAGAGTGAAGATTACTGGTATAATATGAAACTAGAAAAAAACGCTAAATTTTGGCGAGGAAAAACAGGTATGGCCATTTTCAAAGGGGTCCCTTGACCTCTGACCTCAAGATATGTGAATGAAAATGGTTCTATGGGTACCCACAAGTCTTCCCTTTATATACATGCCTACTTTATGGTAATCACATGCAGTTTGGGCAAGTTATAGTCAAGTCAACACACAGTAAATGCAGTACCTGTGAGGGTTTCTGCACAAGAATAGTCATTGTTTTGTGTTCTTAATTGATCTCCAATAAAAAATGTATATTTACATACATTTGCATAAAGAAAGAAAATATTTAAAAATATTTGAAAAATCTCCCTTTAAGGTACATTTTGAACAAAAAATGTGCGATTAATCACTATTAAATATTTGAATCGATTGACAGCCCTAGAATAACTATATAGAAATAGTCAATATTGTCGCTTATGGTCTCTTTTACTTATGTAGGTCTCATAGAGGCATCGCAGTTACATTGACACTGTGTCATAACCAGTTCAAAGTTCCTTGTGGTAACTTTAAGTCTTGACTTGGTCTTATAGTAAAGTGATATCAAAATGTGTAATTATATGCTAATGTTTGACCTATTTGGCTCTAACCTCACAGAATAACTTCCACAACATTGCACCACTATAACAAGTAAATATTTTAATGAACAAATTGCTTTTTTAAAAGAAGGTAGAGTTCCCCTATGGCACTGACCAATATTAGCTAATTGAATATGTCCAAATACATGACTTATTGTTCGGCACATAGAAGCGTGAATGTGAAAAAAGATATTTCATTAATTCTTACCGAGGTAATATCAGAAGTTAACTTCAGGTTGCATTGGCCTACAATGTGTATGTATTGTTTTTTATGTGTTTCAAGTGCTCCCAAGTGCAGGACAGACCTCTACAAGCAAATAAGCTTCTAACAAAGATAGTGGTATAAGATCTGCAGGGTTCCAACACAACAAGTGTTTATTTCTCTGTGTGTGTGTGTGTGTGTGAGAGTGAGAGGGGGAGACACAGTATGTAGTGGTTGGGGCGTTAAGCTGCAACCCCCGTGGCGCTGCAGTGATGTGGAGGTGTAGCGATACAGCGCTCACGCTGCGCTAAAACACCACCCACGGGTGGCGCGTCCCTCAGCAGACCTTCACTCTCGCACACATGCTTCGGCGCGCGCAAACGAAAACGATGGCGCTGGATGTCACAGCACTGGTCCAATGCAATAACTTTTGCATAACATAAATCATTTTCGGGGGGTAGAAGTGTAATATGAAAGTTTGTGTGTTTGTCAGGGGACACTGGGGGGGAGGAGGGGAGGGGACCGTAGCAGAGGAGACGTAGCATTCGTTGCCATCTGTTTTCCAGCCTGACAATTAGGACACAGTCTGAGCAGCTGAAGCCAAGTTTGCCCTAATGCAATATTCTGCCTCACACACACACACACACACACACACACACACACCTCCTCCCCCGGTGTGGTGGCTGTCGATCGATGCCGTGCCTTGTCTGCCACTCTCTTGCTCGCAGTGCCGGACTGTAAATCACATAGATAAGCCAAGACCTATAAAGTACATGACCTGAAGGCCTCTAGAGCACACGCACACATTCGCACACACTCTCTCACACACACACACACACACACACACACAGGATGGATGGGTTGCCAAAAGGAGCTGCGGCCACTGAAGGAGCGAGAGAGGAGAAAAAAAAAAAAAGACACCTGCGGCATTAATCTCAATGCGCTGAAAAACGCTGAAAATCATACACGCACACCTCTTTGCGTGAGTTAATGAGCTTAAAGTACCAATAATGGATAAATATTTAATGGCGCACAACAACATGGGCAACATAGCAACAAGGCAGAACCGATCTCTAATATAATTAGACTTTCATTGTGTTTGGGAATGGCAAGAGAGATGCTGTAAATGAGTTAAATCACACTATTCTGGCACATACTGGCTGCAGCGCAGAAACGCACTTCATATGTTTCAATGCTGCTGTAGCTTTAAAGGGGACATATTGTGCTCATTTTTCAGGTTCATGTATGAATTTGGGGTTTCTACTAGAATATGTTTACATACTTTAATGTTCAAAACATTCTTTTTCTCATGCTGTCTGCCTGAATATACCTGTATTCATGCTGCGCCTGAAACACTCCGTTTTAGCGCATTTTTAACGGAATGGCGACAGAATTGCGTTGCTAGGAAACAGCTTGGGTCCATGTTTACATCCTGTCGGCTGATGTAATTCACATACACTGCAACAGGAAATAAACTGGGACATATTTGGTATGTTTACGTTTAAAACTGTGAAATGGTCTAAGTATTGTAGATTTGTGACATCACAAATGGACAGAAAACGGCTTGTTTCCAACGCACAGTTTCTGAATACAGGATGTGTGTATTTCTCCATGGATTGAGTGTTTTGATACTTTCACAGTATTTATATTATATTATTATATATTACACAGACTTTATAATCTCGCAAATTTGTGTATGTTTTTTTTTGCCGGTAAATTTGCCACTTTAATCTCAGAGAATATCCGTAATTTATGACTTTAAATTCAGAATTTTTTCTCCGAATATTACCCCCCCCACACCCCAGCTCCGTAATTATTATTTTTTTCACCAACAACGGACCTAATATGCCGTTCGAATTGTAAAAAAAATTGGAATTTTTTATTTATTGAGAGGTGCCCCAAAAGGCAGGAAGAGGTTTACTGTTTGGAGTTTGTCCTCAGATCAAAATTTCGTCTATTTTTTTGGTCTTTCTCCAGATCCATACAAGGGGTAATACTACTTTATAATGCATCAAAATCCTGCATCCTGACTACAAGCCCTGCTACAGGTCTTTTACACTGAAAATTCTTTTTCAACCTGAGAATACCATAAAAAACTGAATAAGATATTTCTATATTTTCAACTCTCAGCCACCCCTTTGCAAGCCAAGACAGCTTGCTAGCAGTTCAAATTCAGCTGAACTCAAATGGGGAAAAATTCCATTTGAATGAATTTGATCCAAAATCATAAATGCTGGTGTGACCAGCCACTAAAGCCGGTAAGACGGGCGTATTTAACTGGATCTCCTGGTATTCTCTCAAGTCTTTCAGTAAAAGAGAAAGGTGGCACATGAAAGAAGAGAGGAAGTTAGGGAATGACTGTAAATGAAGGGTGAAAAGAGGTGAGATTAGAGGGAATGGGAAGGTGGGATAGCATGGGAAAGGAAAATAAAGAATCAGGCAGATAGGGAAGGCCAAGCAGGAGGGGAAAAAAATGGATGGATAGATGAATGGATGGATGGATGGATGGAGAGAATAAGGGACGGGGAGGAGTGACCGGCCTGGACTCGCCCGTAGTTTCACCAGTAGGAGCAGCTTGTGTGGCAGCAGGACGACTGTCACCGCTGCCTGCCAACCGCGGCCACGCTGGCGCCGCGAGGCATCCACCTGTCACTCAAAAACCCCGTGTTTGTTTTCAAGCCGCTCTCCAGGCTGATTGTTGAGACGGAAGATGGAGATCTGCCCGCGTAACGGCTCATAAATACGACATAAAACGAGGTTCTTAAATTTGCTTTTTTGCAGAATGATTACAAAGTGATGCATGAAGCAGCATTTTCATAATTAACACTGAGCACCAAGTGGGGGCGCTACAGTTGCATATAGTGACAGATCTCTCACTCTGAGGGGGATTGCATAATTTGCTTTTTCTTTCCTCTATATCTATTTGAAATTCATTAACTCCCTGCATCCCTGATATAAACACCCAGAAGAGAAACACCACTAATATGTTCCGACGTTGTGTCTACCTGCCGAACAAGCCTCTGACCGGAGAACGACGTCTTCCAACCGCTTCAACACGAGTCACAATAATTAGCCTGTCGGAGAGCAGAGTGGGAGTTGAGCCCGCCTGGCTGTTAGCACACAAAGCAACAGTCGGCAGCGTGTGTGTGTGTGTGTGTGTGTGTGTGTGTGAATGTGTGTGAACAGCGAGGGGTACCATTCTCGCAGCCTGTTCTGACCGCCCCACCATCTGCGGGCATGCCGGGTGCCCGCCTGTTGGCCCTCCTATGCCAGGCACTTTGACGTGGTTGCATGGTAACAGGTCTGAGAGAGCGGCGAGGGGCTGCTCTGGCTTCAGCAAGCACAAAAAAACACTGATTTCAGCTAGTGAAAGTACATGTACTTCCTTTGAATGTTACATTTTGATGTATGAAAACCTGACCTCAAGGATTGATTATAAAACATTCATTTGAAAAGAATTTAGCAGGCGTGTTGGGAACATTTCACACCAACAGCAGCGCTGCAAAAACCTCTGGCTCCACTATCCTATGGTGTAGAGCAACATCAAATATTTATGCACACCACTGACCAATCATACTTGCAAGTGCACGCACACTATGTTGCAACATGTGCATAGTAACACTGTGCTGTTTTGCATAGTGCTATTCGGCAACCTGTGCATGTCATCATTCAACCGTGGACCTTTTTCTAAATGAGTATTTCCTGTTGAAATGTTTGTTAATGCAGTAGCTGACAGGAAGTAAACTTGGACCAATGATGTTGCCCTAGCAACAGAATGGCAATGAAAAGGGTCTATGAGATCTAAAAAGCAAAGAACGCATATAACCAAGAAGTGAAAGTCGATTGGTCGTTCCATTGCAACATCGGCGCCCAGCGGAAGAGCTACGTCTCCGCCATTTTGGACTGAAAGAGACCAAAATGGCGGCTGTTGTTAAAAAATCTCAAGCGTTACGTCTTTTATACTCTTTGTCTAAAGGATGACACAATGATCTGGCTTGAGTTTCCAGTACTTTTAAAGGGACAGTGTGTAGGATTTGGCGGCATCAAGTGGTGTGGTTGCAGATTGCAACCAACTGAGTACCCCTCCGCTCACTCCTCCCTTTCCAAGATTGTGGTAACGTGCGATAACAAATCTGTAGTAACGCCGTTCGCCTCGCTCGGAGGCCATCCTTACCTTAATAACACTACTTTAGGAGCTATGGAAGTCAGACGACAGCAGTTTTGCACTCTGCGGCTCACGTTACCGCAGTTTTACAAGAGTGTCGCAGAACTACGGTGGCCTTCAGTTAACGTAAAAACGTGAGAGGCTCTCTCTAGAGCCAATGTTTGGTTTGTCCGTTCTGTGCTACTCGTCGTGGGAAAAAAAAATCGTATGTATCGATTGTATTTTTACGATTTTGACATTTTTTAATAACAGAATCCATATATTTGCTTCATTTGAGTCTATGCGGAAGTTGAGTCTAGAAGGAAGTTACCACTTTTATTGTTGTAGTCTGAGTAACGCAACGTCGTATCCGTGATTCAACTTTTTCCCCGTGGTCTAGTGTTACAAAAGTTATCAAAAATCTCAATAAATCGTGATAACGAATCGCAATACGGCACTCAAGTATCGGGATAGTATCGAATCTGGAGATAAGTGTATCGTCCCAGCCCTGGTAGAAACGTGGCAGAGCAACATGGCTGACTCCTGTTTAGAGGACCTGCGCCCTAAGTAGATATGAAGGGCTCATTCTAAGCTAACAAAAACACTTAGTTTCAGGTGATTAAACACTAATGAAAACATAGTTATGACTATTATATTCTACTTCTGCTAATTGATCCCCTGGAAATGTCACACACTGCTCCTTTAATGTGTGTTACCAGTACTGCTTTATAACACAACAAAGCCCATGTACTGCTTATTTTTTAACAAATTCTCCTTGGATCATATTGACTAAGGTTTATTATTCCTTCATATCTCTTCATTTTTAACAACATCAACCTTTCACAGAGACTCCACATTCTCTCCAACGCATACAGATTTGTTATTCAATGCGGACTAAATCAGACGTGAACAGTATTAGCTTAACGGAGATAAGGCGAAAACTAGTCTTGTGCAGTGAACAAGCAAGGACACAATTTCTTTTTCCATTCACAAACAAAATGAGACTCAACCTAAAAAAAAGAAAATCTCTCTCTCTCCCTCTCCCTCGCTGCTCCTCTCAGACACACACACGCACGCAGGGGCAGCTGCCTAAAAATAAAATAAGATAGCGAAACGGTGGCTCAATCATCCGTGACTCCATTTTGCTCGGCGGCGCCACAGGAAAATTAATTGCACTAATTGAGTAACAGAGTTCATCAAACTGGTATTCTCATTTTCCACATTCATTAGGCACTCTCTTTGTGAGAGCACCCCCGAGGTGACGCTGTGTGTGCGCGCGGCAGCTGAGGAGAGAGGAAAGTCGACAACACCGCCGGTGAGAACTCGGAGAGCATCCGCGGCTCGAACGCTGCACGTTTTGTCTTTTTTTTTTTTTTAACAGCTCTTTAAAAAGCGTGAAGTGAATATAAACATCCGTCGACTTTTTTCTCCACAATCCCAACCACACACTTTAACACGCTGTGAGGCTGCGTCATTATTATAACTGCTTAAAGTGAGTTGCAGTTTATGCCTGCTGTCAGTTTTTCTCACCAAGGGTTTTCCTTTGCAATGGATTTCACACAATTGCAGTGCGTTTTTGTGTGTGCTTGTGCGAGCGCGTATGTGTGAATGACACAGCGAGCAGCCGAAAGTGAATCACAATGCGAGCGGAGACGTAACAACGCCTGGCGAGACTGGAGAAAAACGGATAAACAAGGGTTTCCCCACCGGTGTTTGCATCTCTGTGCGTTGCATGCATGCGTACACTGTGGCGGCGGTTGATCTGTGTTGGGGCTCACACACGTGTGCAAGCAGCCATCTGCGCTGGGGGGAAAGAGGCCGAGAGTGGAAAATGGAAAGTAGATTGAGAGCAGTAAGTAGGAGTGTCCGTTTACTGCCAGAATGTAATCTTATTTAATAAACTGGGGGGAGAATTGAACATTTCGGCCTAACGCAGTCTGTCAGACAGCTTACACAACTAAGTGGCACCAACAGCTGCGAGAGCCGACGTCCTTTCTTTCACTTTGCAGGTGGATGTTTGCTTTTGAGGAGCCCCTCAGGAAAAAGATTTTTATTAAGCCAATCAACCATCAAGATGTATGTGAAAATAACACCACACACTAGTTTGG